>JAEHOM010000423.1:0-12109 GCA_016433075.1 Hoplolaimus columbus | reverse complement strand
ATTTTACCAAAAAATGCCGGTCTATAGGGGGTACTTTTCCTATTTTTTCGAAAAATGCCAAAATATGCACGAAATATTTATTTATTTTATTTATCCAATGCACTTACTGTGCGTGTCAAAAATAATATTGAAACAATACATATGAAATGTCAACAATGTCAATGATCAAAATGTGGGCAGTATGACGGTTTAATTAAATTGCATATGCGCTTGAAGATCAATTGTGTCTAGGAGCTTGCTGAATTTTGAGGAGTTTTGCATTCTTATGTTTTCAGCTATGGAATTATATAGCTTGACTGTGCTCGGGAAGAAAGAGTGGTTTCTGATGTTTGTATAATAAGTTCGAGCTTGTTGTATTTTAATTTCCGGGATTTCATCTGCAGAACCGTTTAACTTTAGTTTTTGTTTAATGAGAATGCGGAGAATTTCTTCTCTGGTTATAGAAATATGTGTTAGATTTTGGTTAGAAATTTGGTTTTTGGATGGAGATATTAGTGGGTCAAATTATCAGAAAATTTTCGAAAATTTTCCGAAATTTTACCAAAAAATGCCGGTCTATAGGGGGTACTTTTCCTATTTTTTCGAAAAATGCCAAAATATGCACGAAATATGCATGAAAAGTCGAAAATATGCACGCGTATGCAAATATGCACGAACTGTCCAAAATATGCAAAATATTATGCAAACAAAAGTCCATATTCTTGGCTTCTAACCGAGTAAGTGTGTATTCCGTGTATTTTAGGCCACCACGAGTCTGTAGAAAAAATATGCATTTGCATAGAATTGGCAGCTTTAACCTTTAACCATAAGGTACCATAAGGCATAAGGTGTTTTTGCGCGTTGTTTTTGTTTTTGCAATGGAAAATGTAAGGATTAACGATTTTTGATTTTTTTTTTACATTTCAACACATCCTTTTCCCTCTGAATATTCTGCCTTTTACCGCTGCCACCCAGGTCATTATCCCTGAAGTATTGAGTTGTAATGATAAATTCATATACAGAAAAAATATCGTTAATAAATTTCAACCAATTTTTACAAAACTGACAAGCTTTCACATTTTTTCTTTTTCAGGTGCGAACATTTTTACCGGAAACGTTTTGACTCCTATTCCAATGACATTTTTGCCGAATTTCCAAGGAAAGATTGACCAGTGAGAGAAATGGTCTAAAATTCCAAACTTTCCCATCGGCAACATTTCTTGGTGCAACTCTCGAAATTATTTTCTAGCTTTGGCCTTATTGGTTACGATTTTATATGAGTGAATATGAGTTTATTCGGTGCCAAAAGAGCAAAAATTTGAATGGTGAGAGGGATGAGTTCCCGTCAAAAGTTGTGGCGAAAAATTAATGTTTTCAGCTGTTTATGTTAGTGTGTTTTAAGAAGTACTAAATGGCTAACAAGCATAAGAAATTGACCTGTTTCAAAATATTGTAATGTCCCTCCTGCAATTTCAGCTTTCTCGGCATGTTCTGTCTGCCAGTCTGGCGATCGGTCGCCTCCTTCCAGCTCATCATCCAGTTCTCCAGACTGCTTCCACTCATCAATCTCCGTCTCCTGTTTTATTACTTCTTCGGTAGGAGATTCTGTCTTCTGTGCTTTTCTCTCAGTGCCCTGCCCCTGCCTTATGACCATCGCTTCGTCCTGGGCTTCTTCTGCTATTGCCAAGTCCTGTTGCTGTTGGTGAACAGGAAGAAAAGGAGAAGCGTCTTTGACCAAGTTCGCGATGCTGTTCTCCTCAATTGGTGTTGGTAGCGATGCATCATCGGAGGGACGTGCCGTCGTCGATTTGCTCTTTTTCTTCGGAGGTGGCAGCACGGATGAAGAAGATTCAGTTGGTCTTTAAATTGAAAATAACTTTATTAAAATCAATCGAAGGAAGAACAAGGAAAAGAATGCAGCTCACGGGCCAAAGTCGATTGCTTCATCCAGAAATTTCAATCTTTGAAAGTAAACCCATCCGGGCTCATCCACTGTAATGTTCATCTCCTGCTGAAGTTGCAATTTCTTTCTTTTTCTTCTGTACATATCTCTGAGATTTTTGAATTGAGTTCGAACTTCTTCTTCTGTAAACGAAAGTTTTATGCACCATAAATGCGGAAAACTTATCATACGTAAAAAAATGCTGAGAAAAGCTCAGCTACTCCGAAGCCGAAAATTTAGAAAGGTTTTAGATGGAAATTTTAAAAGGTAGGAGTTAGAGCATGAGTCAAAACTTTCAGAATTTTTAAAGAAATTTGATTTTCAAAATTTTCACAGGTGACTCCTGTCGGCGTCATTGGGTCCCTTTAATTATCATCAATAGGAAATACGCTGCAAACATGACTTATTTAGTGGCTAATCCTCATACGTTTGCAAGGTATCCTCTATCCGGCAGTTTGGCGAAATGCAAACTCTACCAAAAAGCACCCCCTCACCCAATTGGGAGGGGGGGGGGATTTTCGGATTTTGAGGATTTTCGCGCAAAAATTTTCGGATTTTGAGGGAGAGAGGGCTGCCCACGTGTGGATCCACCCCCCTCGTTCTCGTTGTAAACTTTGGAATTCTCGGGTACCCCTTCGTAAAACCAAAAAAATTTTTCAATCAAAAATTCAATAAAAATTTTCTACAGAATTTTCAGGCATCTTCATAAATTTTTGATCCGACTCCCTCCGCCCTCTTCGTATGGCGCGCAGTCGACCCACCGGTGCTGGGTCAAAAAAAGTATCTTTATTGGGCAAAAAAATAGGTATCTTTATTTTCAAAGGTGCTAAATTCGTGCTGGTTTTTGCTATACGGGGGTTTTCGAGGGTGCTGATCACGATATGACTTTGATTTTTCGACATTTTGTATCCAGAGGTAGAAAAACAGCCATAGGTAAAAAAATTTCAAAAATTTAAAAATGAGTTTTTTGCTTCAATTTGCATCCGGGGGTTTTCGAGGGTGCTGATCACGAATCTGACATTGGTTTTATTTTATTTATTCAAAGAAAGAAAATAATCAATGAAGGGGTGACCACTTACACATTGATTTTTAATAATGATTTTAGAGACAGGGGTTTGGCTCCTTTTAAAAAAAACGCTTTTTTAATATTTTACAGAACATTAAGTAAATGTTACACTTTTCCCTTAGCATCAAAAAGTTTAGATTATATACCGTTCCGGTCGGCACAAGTCGCCTAATGTACTAGGTATTAAATCTAAACCAATTTGAATGCCTTGGGATCATAAGCATCAAGTAAATTCTGGGATCATAAGCATCAAGTAAATTCAAGTTCTTTTTGGTTTTGTATCCATTTTTTGAATTCAATTCTAAATTTTTCAGGTGACGATGAGTGAATTATGTTATTTGTCAGTTGCCTCAAGATGACGGAAATCCTATTAACAAAGGAGTTTGAAATTCTAATAGTTTGGTTTTTTGATATGAATCTTCGTCTAAGATTGTATTTGCTTGTTACCTGTGGTATAAAATTTGGATTAACACTAGTTAATCCATTGATGATTTTAAAAGCTTGAACTTAAATCAAATACTTTTCGACGTTCTTCTAGAGTGTCTAACATAAGCCAAAAAGCTCAAGCCTTTTTTCGTAAGACATATAAGGAATTCTACATTTTCTCAAAACGATTTTTGTAAAGTATTTTTGGCATTTTTCTAATTTCTTAATATCTTTCTTAAGTTTAGGATTCCAAACTTCTGGGGCATATTCTAAAAGAGGTCTTATATAAGTTTTATATACTGCAACCCATGTCCTTATGGTCCTAGATTTTATAATTTTAAATATGGTTTGTGTCAGATGTGTGCCCCGCCGAAGGCGGGGCACCCGTGGCAAATGGTAGAAAAATTGAAAAATTTCGATAATTTTCGCATTTTTGTCGCTAAAAAAATGGCGAATTTCCTTAAGGAATTTGGCCAAATTTCGTCAGAATTTCCCCGGCGGGTAATAATATCAATAAATTACGTCAAAAACAGCTTATTAGTTATTTTTCTTGCAGTTTTAGGGTAGTTTGAATGTAAAGATGCATATTTTAAATTCAAATTATAAACGAAGGTGACATATGAAGAAATGAATGTATTTATAAATATGGTACGCGTTTGGATCAATTTTGATCCCCTTATCTTTAAAAAGCGCTGGTTTGAAGAAGGCCATTTGGCCAGCTAAACAGTTAGGTTCCAAAAAAAGACAAGTGAAAGTTTGGAGGAACAATTAACCGTCACTGTTTCCCGAAAATTTGAAAGACTTTGATGAAGGATTCCCAGTCACAAACGAGTGAAGCTCTTATGGCAGATAGTTTCATGTGGATTTAGTGCTCTTATTTCTTGACAATTTTTTGCAAGATTTTTTTTACAGATTTATTTCTTTTTTAATTTTCGTTCTTTCACTTTCATTTAAATTGAACGCTTTTTCCGTTTTTCTCTTCTCCGCACCCCCTCCCCAAACTCGTGCCCGATTTTTTCTCATCCCGCCCTCAATTTTGCGAAATTGTACCTCGTGCGAAATGGTAGGGGTGGGTTGACCACCCCTTGTTCACCTATGCTCAGGGGTTTTCGATGGTGCTGATCACACTGATCACTTTACTCCCATTTATAATTTTATAATTTTTCATTTACTCCCATTCATGTGTATCACCATATGACCAAATGTTACCGCTTTTCAATTTCAATTTCAGGGGACCCGGCCTGATGGATCATGACCCAGATTAGAGAAACCGGATAATCAAATTTTACCCGAAACGCCCGAATTCCGGATTCCCGTCTGGTCTAGGTAATCCGGTCCGGAATCCGGTTCAGTTCCTGACCTCTATTTTCTATTTTCGACTTTTTTCACAGCTATTAAGTTACATAGTTTGGAGTTATGTCATCTAAAAATCCGAATCTAATGATGATGATCATGGAACAAATTTTAAGTAGATAACAACACCTAATTTATAAGCCAGAAATGGAATCTTGGAATAGCAGTACCTTTTTACATAAAGACTTACGCGTAAATGGCTTCTCCTCGTAGTTATTTAGCTCAGCTGTGATTAGTGTCAGGCATTCTTTACGTTTTTCTGCATTTTTGATGTCCTCGTCTTTATTTGACCATAAGCAAGGATACTTTTGGTACTCTTTGATGAGTCTATCTCTGGAGAGATCATTCCACTGGGACATTTTGGTATTTGAATGAATTAAAGTTGATATTTGTTATTATTAAAATTAGCACTTAAAGATTAGTTATTGAGCTTCATGTTGTAGAGGTCAGTTAAGAATGAAAAATGTGAAGTGTATTATTCGGAACAACAAACACAGGTGGACTGCCCTAATAAAAAAAGAATGAATAAATAATGTACATAAATATCCATATAGTCCGTCAAGTTAAAACAAAGACATTGAGATTTAGCAATATAATTTATTGACTATTTATTGAAACGAATGAGTGCAGAACCATAGAATATAATTTATGTGTGTCCGACTGCGTGCCAGACAGAAAAAATAATTGTATCTTTCAGCTCTTGTAATACATTCGTTTCAATCAATAAATACTGATGTCGATATAGAACACATCGGTCCATGGTATACCACCTGTAACCATGTCACGCGATGGCCCATTGGGCAATCTGTGTGTGGAGAAGACTTTTCCGTCTTTGGGCGCGAACCTGTCTAAACCACGAGAGCTCGAAGCTCACTTGTCCGCTCTTGAGCGAGACCGAGCCAGAGCAGAGGAGGAGGATCTGTCCGCTCCTGAGCGAGACCCGATCGGAGGAATAGGAATTGTTCCTTCCGCCTTCGGGCGAGAACTGGATGGAACAATGGCGCTCAATGGCCGTTCTGGCCATTCGGTCGTCATGACAAAGGCATGTCCGCTTCTTGGCGAGACCGAATCTATTCTGTCTCAGGTGTTGCGCCATTCCATGGCAGCACTGGACCTGAAGACCGTATCTCTGGAGTCGGGAGACCCGCCAGACCATGGCAGTCGGTTGCACCCGGTACTCCAGCCGGCCGATGACCGTCGTCATCATGTGCTAGAACTAACCGAACCGCGGCCGACCGGGCCGATGTTCTGTTTCACTGCCTTTGGGCGGTGCCTTCAGCACGCTACCGACCTCACTGCGCACGATGCTTATGTGCAGCACTGGGGTGGAAGCGAGGGACGAGTCTTCATGTTCAACGGTAAAGGAGGAGGGAAACCTCTGTTCAAACCGCGCATGAACCTGTGCATGAGCGACGACCGAGATGCCTCTGGGGAGGCGATGAACGGTGGGCCAGGCAGCAATGCCGATGACGTTCGCGCTTTCCCCACGCAGTCCTCTCGTCCGCTCATGAACTCGCCATTCTCCATCCAGCCAGAGGGTGTGCCCAGCTCTCGCAGATTAAAAGAACCGGTTGGGATGACCCAGGCATCGTTCTTGGCGTTGGCGCAGCAGGCGCTTAGCAGCGATGTCAGTCCCCACCGCCTCGCCAACATCTCCAGCCTGCCGTACATCATCCCTCATAGCACCGAGCGGGGTTCACCCCACTCCTGTCATGAGCGGATCATCCCCCATAGCACCGAGTGTGACGCCTTCTCGCGCCGCGGTCGGTTATCCGAACGCAGTGCAGAGCCCTGGGCACACTCTGGCCGCTGTACTCAGAAGAGACTCCCCGCAGAACTCATTCCGCGAGGCGTGCCAACCTCATATAACTGTATAAAGAGTGAGGTTCGAGAACCGCACAACCTATACCCAAAATTTTGTTGGGAATCTGAAAATCACCCCTGCTTTGGTTTTCGGTACGGACCTAGGGTACGGAATTTCCGTTTTTTCGATTTTACCGGGTTTTTAGCAGTTTCTGCTTTTTAATTTTTTTTCTTTGTTGTGAGATCTGCTTGGCTTTTGCTGGCTTAATGTGCTTCAAGGTGTGCGCTATCAGAATATGTATACTTTTCCGGGGGTACGCAATTTCTGAACCGGTTTAAAAACCCGTTCAAAGAGATCGCCTAGGCCGTAAAATTAAAGTGACCATAATATTCGTTTTTCCTAGCTGAAGCTGAACGGGCCGAAATTGATTTTTTGGATAGGTTTTCGGGGATGCTCTACAAGATGGTATAGGTGATTTTTGCAGAATTCCAAATTTGAAAATTTCGAAATTTTTGAATTTTTAAATCGATTTTTTCAAAATTGGAAATTTTCAAAAACCAATAGCACCATCATGTAGAGCATCTCTGAAATAGCTCTGAAATATTTTTGGTATGGACCTGGGATACGAAATTTTTTGGTTTTTCGATTTTACCGGTTTTTTAGCAGTTCTGCTTTTTACCTTTTTCCTTTTTTGGGGAATCTGCTTAGCTTTTGCTGGCTTAATGTGCTTCAAGATGTGAGCTATCAGAATATGTTGACTTTACCAGGGGTTCGATGTTTCTGAACCGGTTTAAAAACCCGTCAAAAAGGTCGGCTTGGTGCAAAAATTAAAATGACCATAACTTTCGTTTTTTTCCTAGCTGAACGAGCCGAAATTAATTTTCTATATAGGTTTTCTGGGGGTGACGGCGAGACGTCGTACCGATTATCGACCATTTTTCGACAATATCGGTATTACCGATCGGTATTAATTACCGAAAAGATTTTCATTACTTTTACCGTTACCGTAAAGTCGAAAATTCGCAGCTCTACTGCCCGAGTCAAAAATGATCGATTTTTTGATTTTTACGGGTTTTTTGGGCGTTTGTCTTGAAACTTTTTTCTTTATTGGAAAGTCGGCTACGCTTTTGCTAGTGGGATTGTGCTTCAGAGTGTGGGCTACCAGAGTATGTATACTTTATCGAGTTTTTGTCGGGGTTTCTGAACCGGTTTAAAAACACGTTCAAGGAGGTCGAGTACCCCTTCTCCCATATAACCAATTTTTTACTGCGGCTAAAGGCTAATAATGAGTTTAATTGACAAAACGAGTCATCTTAACTTGTTACGGAATGAACACGTTAAATTGCAATTCAAATTTGCTGAATTGCAACGTTCACATGATATTTTGGTGAGTGACTTATAATTTATTTTTTAAACAATTTATATATTAAATTTACTTTTTAAGCAGGCGAGTAGTGCGCTCAATCAAGCAAAAATTTCAGCCTTCAATATTTCCTCCACCAACTTTGTTCAGAGGCTTTTGCATATCGTTACTCGGCTTTATGAGAAAGATTTATATAGGTTGTTGTTTGGATTTTTGGAAGAAACAAATCAAAAAATCAATAAATTTCTACTGTCAGTTTTTTTTGACGAGATCAAGTGTAGGGTCCGTAAAATCATTCTGAAATGAAAGAAAATGCCTATAAAAATTCATATTCAAGTATATTCAAATTCAAAATCTAGCAAATAAATTCAAATCAATATTGAGCACATTTTTCATTTCGAATTAGTTTATGCTCATTTTTTCATTCTACTTGATCTCATCAAAATAATTGACAGTATTAAAACAACGAGTTGACAAAATTTTAGTGATATTACTATTCATCTTGATGGTGGTCAACAGCTGCCTGGGCATAGATTTGTGATTGCTGCAAGAACAGATTTCTGGGGAGATCTTTCGGATGTTGACCGGCTAGAATTAACAGGTTAAATTTTTAAAAATTTGAACTGACACCCACCCAACTTGACAATTTTTGGACCAATCAAATTTTCCCTGCTTTCTCATAAATCTTAAAGTCTGTTTAAAGTTGTATGTGAAAACCTTCCCCATATGGCATCTGCATCCCAATTGTTGAACGTACGTGTCAAAAGCGCGTACGTGGACGGCTACCTCAGACCCAGCAAAACCCGCGGAGTATAAAAAAATTGCGCGTACGTGCCAAAAACACGAACGTGGAAACACATATGTTCTTCCTTTGTCGGAGTAAAATGTCCGATTTCCTATTGTCGGAGTAAATGTCCGCCGGAGTAAATGACACGCTTCGCATTTCAGGGCCTATAGAGCCAGGAAAAAAAACATGCATATGCATAACTCTGCCAGCCCTAACTATCACTGATCCACGAATGAAGTGAACGCGCTGTATGTGTGTGTGTACACTACACTATCGGATAAATATATCGGCGCTATATGAAAGAACGGTGTTTTTGAGATTTTTTTCAAATTTTTACAATTTTTTTTCACTTTTTATTCATCATTTCATGTGTCAAATACATATTTCTGTTTAATTACATCAATAAAAGCGTTCATGATCGATTTTCCTTGTGCCCTCGCATTTAAACGAAACACCGCTTCCCATATATATGACTTCGTCAATGTAGTGCTCGTCCCATGGATTCTTTTCGTCTTTTGCTTCAATTAACTCTAGAGTCCTTCACATTTGTTTGTGCTGACCATAAGCGAGATAAGCGAGCAGCTTGATGAGTTCGTCTTTTGATTTGGAAAAAATCCATTTGAGGTTTATTGCATCCATATCGGGAAAAAATTCATCGTCATTAACAATAACGAATCTACTTCGTCTAACCATTATTCAGCTAAAAATGCTTTATAGATAAAGTACAACATACAGGGTGACAAGATCAATATCACACGATTACAAAAATTCACCAAAAATCGAAGGTCCACCAAAGGTCTGTCATATGTGTTATCAATATGCAGAATTAGCTGTGTGGTTTTTTTACACTTAATTTCAGCTTGCATAGTCTAGGAAAAACATTTACAAGTACATACTAATAGCTCCCACCTTTAATAACTCCTCCCTCTGACTTGGGGGAGATACTAATTTTCCAGTGAGTTGAAAAATTTCTTTTTTATTGCATATTCTTATCTCCTTAAGACTCGTCGAATAGTGTATTTTAAAGTTGCATAAAAACCACGGAAAACGTATTTGTGTGTTAAAATTCCTTATTTTTGAGGGGTTGAAAAATAACTGACCCGGGGGAACTATTAGAGGATTTACGGTAAATACAAACTGAAGTCGTAGTACAATGATACCAAATGTACAGGGTTCCTTATTATTACAGGAAATACGGTAAATGCGGTATAGTGCTGCCAGACAGCAGATATGGATAGGGAGTTGACGAAATTGCGGAGAGTTTAATTGAAAGCATTTCATTCACAGGTGGGCAGCCTCCGCCCAAAATTCGAAAAATTTTGCGCGACCTCCAGAATTTTTTAGCTGTGCAACTCCCACCTTACATGCTGATAAGACAAAAATTTCTGTTTTTATTGCATTTTTACTAGAAAATTTTCGCCTCGTTTGCGCGACCCTCGCCATTTTTGCTGCGCGATGCGCGACCCATGATTTCTTTTTTCTAATTTCTGAAAAATCATCTTTTAACTTTTTATTTATAAAACATTTTTTATCAAAGCAAGATCAAGTGCAATATGCACTATCATTATCTACTACGTGTGCTTTTTGTGCAATTCATTGGCAACATTGAGTTGGAAAGCCTAACAATTAGATGTGTAAAAATTGTCTAATGTCTAAAGTGAACTCTGTAAAATTTGAAAACATTTTCAATAAACGTAAAATCAAAGATTGCGGAATCCAAGATAAATAGTAAGAGCATTGCAAGAGAATATTATGGATAGGCAAGAATTTTCTGGCCTAATGGATAAACAATTTTTTCTAATGTTTCTATCTTTTCCACGCAGAAGGGTGTGTAACGATCTGATTCCGTACACAATGACTCATGAATGGAATCTTGAAAATGAGACTTTGAGCATTTTTTGGCTACACAATGAGTTGTTAAACTTCTGGATTGATTTCACCAGAAAAAAGTTATGAGGAAAAATGTGGCAAAAATGACCCTAATTTGAAAAATGGACTTCTTGGATCATAACTTTTTTGGGAAAAAAGAAGATGGAAGATGATTTATTTACTCATTTTTTAGCCAAGAATGTGCTCTATCAATGCCAATATTTCATTCGATCTTTATTTCATTCACTAGTTGTGTGCGGGACCATATCGTTACGTACTAAATCGAGCATGCTCCGCCTAGAGACGGTGTTTACATTTGTCATCCAAGTTTCTGCTGAATTATATTTCCTCCAAGCAACTGCAACTGTATTTAGTTTGTACTTGAATAGGCTCTACTAATTCGAACACAATTTGAGTCTAGATTAGTATGAATTTCCTGTTGTATTTTTGAAAAAATAAAATTTGGCAAAATAAGAAAAAAAAATCGTAACTCTAAAATTATATGTGTAAACCATCTAATTTTAGGCTGGCAAAAATTTTCTTAATTTTTTTTCGAAAAAATATTACCCCAGAAGCCAGGTAAGGCTAACCAGAACCAGAAAATGAGCAATTTTTTAAAATTACCGGATGTTTTTTGGCAGCCAAACACCTATAAAGGTCAAAAATAGAAAGGAAAATTATAGGAATGTTTTCGGAGGAAAATTATAGGGATGTTTTTTGGGACCTCCCTGAAATGACCCACTCCCTCCTGAAATTAACCCCCGGAAATGGGAAAGTGCCCATTTTTCCATCGCCTAACTTCGTCTATGTTCATTCATGTACTTAATAAATACACCTCGAGGAAAAAATTTTGATTTCAGGGGCGTAGCCAGAAAATTTTCTGGGGAGGGGATCCGAAAATTTTTCGAAAAATGTTGCCGATTTTCAACTAAAACTTAAGAAGAAATTTTGTATTTTTCGTGGTTCGTGGAGGAAGCCGGGAACCCCTATCGCCCTCAAGCGATGACCTAATTGTTCCCTCCCCTCCCCCGCTGCCTCCTCTTCCCCTTCTGATGACTGATCGTCTTGTTGCTGTTTGGCGCACGCGAGCCGCACGCGCCGTCCGATTGTTGTTGTAACGGCTCTTAAAATACCCGGTTATCCGTTATCCCCCCCCCCCAGGGGTAAATAATTTTTTTAATTTTTCCTAATTACCTTTCGGGCCGGCCCGGATCGGCCGCTAGCCAGCCTGGGCCGGGCCGAATTTTTTCCGTCCGCCGAAGGCGCGCCGGCCGCAGGTTGGCCGGGTTGGCTCTCACAAGGGAACCTCCCAGCTTGTCAATTTTCAAACCAATTGCATCGGGAACAAATATTTGCTTAAATTAAAGCCCCTAAAATACTATACGCCAAAAAGTTGCCAACAAACCATTTCAATGCATCTTTTTAATCAAAAATATTTTTTAATTTATTTTTTACGTGCTCTTTACCCGCACATGAAAGGTATGCCACCGCCACACAACTCAATATGCTCCCTATAAATG
>JAEHOM010000422.1:0-12113 GCA_016433075.1 Hoplolaimus columbus | reverse complement strand
GGCCCTCCTAGGATCACATCCACCTCCCACCCCAACTTTTTCTCTTCACGGACTGCAGCAGCGTCAGTTCGCGACATTAGCATTTTTAGGACAGCAGGTATGAATGTTAGAGAATTTGTATCAAATTCAAATAAAATTTTAGAACTCCCAAAAGAAGACCTAATATTGCGAGAAAACGTAAATTTTTTAGGCATAGGATGGAACTTAAGAAAAGATGAATTTTGTATCAAATTTCCAGTATTTGAACCGAGAGAAATAATTACCAAGAGAATTATTTTATCACATGCTGCGAAATGTTTTGATCCTATGGGATTAGTCGCACCAGTGATGCTTGCACCGAAAATTTTTAGACAAAAAATCGAAACAAACAAACAACTTAAGTGGGATAAACCTTTGGCCCCAAATGAAGTACAAACATGGAATAACTTGATTTTAGGATGGTCAGGAAAGCAAATAAAAATACCTAGATTAATACTTAATGAGAAAAAAGAAAACATAAAGGCCTATGAGTTACATATATTTTGCGACGCATCCATTCAAGCCTTTGGTATAGCTATGTATATTAGAATTTTAGCAAAAAATGGCATATATGCTAAACTTATTTTTGGTAAAAGCCTAATAGTACCGAAAACGGTTCCGGCTAAAAGACGCACCATACCCAATTTAGAATTACATGGTGTCATGTTAGGAACCAAATACTTAGAATTTATTAAGAAACAATTAGAAAAAGAAATAGCTATCTCAAGAACCTTGATTTGGACAGACTCTGCGGATATAATAGATTTACTAAGAACACCTAAAAAACAGACTGTTTTTGTTAAAAATCGGTTAGACAAAATACGAAATTATTCAATCAGACATATAGAAGGCAAAAATAACCCCGCCGATATAGCATCACGTGGAGCAAGTGCAGACGAGTTAGAAAATAGTTCCTTGTGGTGGGATGGTCCAGATTTTTTGAAAAATCCAGAAAACAAATGGCCTCTAAGTATAAAAGTCTTTGAACCAATAGAAGATCAGGGAGTAATGGAGCCAGGGGAAATAATAGCCTGCCTTAAAACAGAACAAAGAGAAGCATATGATTCAAATCTTATTTATGAATTAAGTACTAAATATTCTAGCTGGTTCAAATTGAAATTTGTTTTGGCAATTATTTTGAAGTGGAAAAATAAAGACTTTGGACCAGTAACTGTAAAAAATTTATTAGAAGCTGAAAAATTATGTTTTAGGATGATGCAAACTTTATTTCCCCCAACAAATTTGGAACACCATAAGCTTAATTTATTTAAAGATAAGGAGGGCTTGATTAGAGCAAAGGGACGGATAGGAAAAAGTACACTCAAATTTGATACCATAAACCCAATTTATGTATCGAGAAAAGCTCCTATCGCATCCCTAATAATTTTAGAAGCACATAAGAACCTTTTACATGGAGGGGTTGAATTAATTAACTGCTATTTAAGGAAGCAAATTTGGATTCCAAAAAGCAGGAAATTAATTAGAAATGTTATTTTTCATAACCCTAAGTCTAAATGCCTTATTTGTACTAAATTTAAATGCAAACCTTATGATTATCCGCGTGCCCCAGACTTGCCAGATTTCCGCATCATAGGAGAAAAAGCCTTTTGTAATATAGGAATTGATTATTACGGGCCTTTTTCAGTTAAAGGCTTAGAAAATAAAAAAGTATGGGGTGCAATCTTTACATGCTTATTGTCTCGAGCCGTACACTTAGAATTAGTAACAGACTGTTCTGCTGAAAAATTTTTATTAGCATTTAGAAGGTTTATTAGGAGAAGACGAAGCCCTTCAATAATTCTATCTGATAATGGTAGTAATTTCACATTAGCATCAAAAGTACTCAAACAAATAAGGGACGAAGAGATAAAAATGAAACAAAAATGGTTTGAATCACCAATAACAAAGAAATTCAAGAATTTTCGTTAAAAAATGGAATTACATGGCATTTTAATAGTCCGATTAGTCCGTGGCGAGGAGGTGTGTTTGAAAGATTAATTAGAACTGTTAAATTTCATTTAAAACGCGTTTTAGGCACAAAAATGCATAACTGGGAAGAACTTCAAACTTTCCTTATTGACGTTGAACGAATTATTAACGAACGTCCTATAACTTTTGTTCCAAACGAAGAGATCATCCAACCTCTTCGACCCATAGATATTTTAAACCCAAATAGTGGAGAAATGAGCGAAATCCAGTTTTTAACAGAAAATGATGGTGAAAATGAAACCGATTTAGAATTTTTTATTTCAGAAAAAGGTAACAAAATCGAGACAAGCTATTAGAAAGTTATAAATGTGCTCTAATTAATGTACATAAATTTTGGAGGGAATGGAAAAATAGCTATTTGACGGAGCTTAGGGAAAAATATGAGAAAAATAGTAAAAAATATGGTAAATTCCCTAAAGTTGGAGCGGTAGTAATTGTAGATGAAGGGAATAATTGCCCCCGATCTTTCTGGAAATTAGGTAGAATTGAAAAAATTATATCCGATCGAACTGTATTAGTCAATTTAGGAAAGAAAACATTAGAAAGGCCTATAAAAATAATTTTTCCACTAGAAATCGAAGACATCCCATCGGATACAGAGAAAACCCAAAAAACAAACATAACTGATGAAGAAATAAATCTGTTTAATTATGAATTATCATTCAGTGACATCATGCAAAGTGCGACACGCTTCGATGCACGCCAAAAAGCTCTGTTGCTGACGGACTACAACCCTTCAGTCCTTCGAGCAATAGCGGCGCAGAGGAATCTGGCGATAAGTGCTTACACCCCGCCGTACTGGAGTAACGAATTGTTAGGAAGACACTTATTTTTGGGCCAGGAAGTTAGGACAGTGGTTGTGTTTAAGAAATATGCTGAGTATCAAGCGGATGGTCTTGTTAGGAAATTAGGAAACGTCGGAGCAGCAACAAACATACGCATATTTTGGATTAAACAAAACATCACATATATGCCAAACGTAACATGTATTGGCCATGAAAACCAGTTTGATTGGAACGACTTACTGGACACCATGATTAGAAATGGTATCAACTTCGAGCGAGGACACTGGATCGACAAAACATCAAACAGATTAGGACAAAAAAGACCACAACAACCCGTTCAACACCCGGCAAATAATTATTGGAAAAGATCGCGTTTTTTGCCTAATATGGTCGATTATGGCTATAACAACATGCACCCAAAACCATGGCCGTTATTAGGGAAAGTTAGAAACAACTGGAAAACACGAACTTCGTTTAACTTCCGTCCACAGCCGCGTAGAGCTCCGCAATCGCCATCACCAGAGAGAAGCAACTCACCACGTTCTGCGCCTCCGCACAAGAAAAATCGGTTAGTATCATGTAATTCTTCAAATGCCGTTGATGAACCAGCTGGCAAGGCAAATGAAAAACCGCCACAATTAGGAATTAAAACAATCACATCAAACAAATACAAATTAGGAACATTAGTACCAAAAAATCAGATCAGGAATGAAGACGAAATTTATATTTTAGCATAAAATGAGATGAATTTAGAAATGGAAAAGCTGAACAAACAGTTATATGATGAGAATTGGCGAACACTTATGGAAAATATGTTCTTAGAATTGCAAAAAATTGTTTCTGAAAAAACCGAATACAAAATCTGTGTCTATGGGAGTTTATTAACTGAATTATACCAAAATGGTTCGGATATGGATATATGCATTTTTGACGACAAAAATAAGGACGTTTTCCAAATTTTAGCACAGTTTAGGAAAATGTTATATTTTGAATATGGCCATCGCAATACGACCAAAAATTCAATTAGGAGAGGAGCAAAAGTTCCTATTTTGGATGCTGAACTGGTTAAAGAAGGACAAAAATTCCATCTGCAATTTAGTGTGAATAACTTAGTGGCTATTAGAAATTCTATGTGGATCATGTTATTAAGTCGCATACTTGGCAACGAAGATTTTAGAAAATTGTTCTATACTATCAAAGCATGGGCCGATTTACATCAGATTAGAAATAGTATGGAAAGGACCCTGTCAACATATGGACTAGTAGTTCTGATGATTACTTACCTACAGACAATATCACCTCCAGCGCTCCCTCTCATAGCAGAATATGTTAAGGAAGATGCTATTTACGAGGACATAGACGATTTATTAGAAAAGGTCAAAGAAAATTTAGGAGAATTCGAAATGAAAGAATTTAATGGCATTGAATTTTTTGTTGGCTTTATTAGGTTTTACGCAAATTTTGATTTTAGAAAATATGCGATTCAACCTGAAAAGGGATTTTTTCTTAGAAATGATTCAACCAATGAAAAAACGAACAACCCAATGCTGATAATTGATCCTTTCGACAACAACAATATAGGAAAATGCGTTTCAGATGTAGGGTACAAAAGCATCAAAAAAGCATTAGAAATTACTTGCAAAAAATGCGAAATTGGATTAGAAAAGCGAGAAGAATTTGCAGAAATAGTTGGTTTCATAGGAAAAGAAGAAACGAACCAAAAAACCGAGTCAATTGAGGACAATACCGAAAAAACACAAGGGTCAGTTCAGGAAAAATTAGAAAGTTTAGAAATAAGTATTGAGAATGAGAAAAAAGTAGAAGAAATAGGAATGGAGGTTGACGAGGCTGAACCCAAAGTTGGACAATCTTCAGGTAGAAAAAATAAGAAAGCATGGATTAGCGCAGGAAAAACCATTTTCTTGACTTTATTCCTTTTTCTGATTAGTAATTTTACGGGATCTGTACAGTCTTTAGTTCCGATGACTTGTCATAGAGGGTCAAAAGCAAATTTCATAAAATTTAAGATGAACAATGAAGAGTGTACCAAAATTTCCCACTTTGTTAGAAAAACAATAAGAAATGGAAGGATTGAAATTTTTAAACCAAACACCCAAAGTTTTACTTTTGATGCGTGGCGGTGCTTAAAAATTAGGCAAACAATAATGTATAGGACAGACCTTTTTAATTATAGACACCAAAAACCCCCAGAACAAAAAACTTTAAAAGTTACCCCTGAAGAGTGCCAGGGATGGATGGACTTTAAAAAATGTGAAGAGGAACAAATGAACGTAGGAAATAGCGACGAATGGCACACTAACAAACAATTAAATTTGGCATTTTCATATTTTTCATCGGGTTGGCAAATTTCGGAAGCAACAAATTGTTTTTTGACTAGAATTAAGTTGATAGGAAAGCCAGGAAAAGAGCATATTGATTCGTTGACTGAAGAAGTAAGACACTGCGAATTCAAAAAGGGTTTATGTCTTTTGCAAACAGGTGGCGTTATTTTATGGACGAAACGAAATGACATTTCTGAAATTTACGATTCCCGCTTTTGTCTTTTCGAAAATTCTGGATTTTTTGAAGGTAACTATACGTTAGGAATTTGGTATTCTTTAGATCAACAAAGAGCCCTGATTTTTGATGAAAAATCCCCAAAAATTGAATCGTGTGGGTGGACACTTAGAATAAGCAATACAGGATTAGCAGTTTCCGAACACCATTACAATATGATCATGGATCAAAACAAAAGGGGGAAGCGTAGTAGAAAAATACCTAAGGACGAAATGGTTACCGAAAGTGAAATGCTTTCCCGTCTGCAAGCAGATGCAGTTTTTCAGCAAAAACAGAATCTTATTAGGCTAGAAAACATCATTAGTCTGATTTGCAAAAATATTCATGTGAGTCAAAAAACAAATGCTTTTTCATATTTGGATGCAACGACTTTTGCGCGTGAAAAATTTGGAAATGAATTTTTGGAAGCGACTTGGATAACCGGGGAAATGCTTGAATACTGGCCATGCTCACCAGTAAATATCAGTTTTAGAAAAATGGAGGACGGAAACTGCTACGCAGACCTACCTATAAATATCACAATAGGAAACAAAACCAAAAAGGGATTTTTGGACACTTTCAAAATGATAGTGAAAGCGACATCGGTTGTAAAAGAATGCGAAACGCATAGATTCCAAACAGTAGAAATTGAAGAAAAGATAGTTAGGGTAGACCAGTGGACCGGGGAAATTAGAAAAATTGATGCTTTTTCAATACAAACTGAAAACATCTCTACCGAAAATGTGCAACATTTTAAAGGATTAGATTTGCACATTTTCGCCAAAGATGCTCTAAACAATTTAAGCAATGAACAAACCGATTTGTTACAATTACTACACCCTTTATTAGGACATAGAGCTTTAGATGCTTTGGGAAGCTCAAACAGCGAAAAGACCAGAGGCAATTGGTTCCACCATACCATAAATTCTGAATGGTCATTCAGCAATTTTTTTGGCTATTTTGACATTTGGGAATATTTAGAAAGATTGTTAGTGGTCTGGTGGGGTGCCAATTGCATCTGGAAGATATGGATTTGGAAACAAAGAAAAATGATTAAGCACATTTGTAGAAATGAAACACCAAAAAATTTTGGGGGGAATGTTGTGGAAAGACAGTTAGAGATTGTTTTTAATTATTTTTGCATCGTTTTCTAGGCCAAATACTAAATTGTCCATATAAATGTTTGTTTCTAACTCCCTTGCTAGTTTTGTATCAAATTTTCTAAGATGGATTTGTATTACCAATGCTAAATGTGCGGGGGAGCTTATTACCCCAAAAGTAACGCATGTAAAACGGTATATGACCAAAGGCGAATTTTCCTTAAAAGGATCTTCTACCCATAAAAAACGGATAGCGTCCCTATCTTTAGGGTCTAACTTTATTTGTAAAAAGGCCTTGGCTATATCTGCTGCTACTAAAATAGGCTTAAATCTTGACCTTATCTGAATGCCTACTAAATCATTATATAAAATTTTAGTTGGACCTTTTTCTAAGCATTCATTTAACGCTGGTGCTCCTCCCCTTTTTGCACTTCCATTAAAAACTTCTCTGGCTTTTGTATGTTCAGAATTTGCTTTGTAAACAGTATGGTGTGGTAAATAATGTATAATTCGATCAGGCACCTCAATTTCATCCGTAGGGACTTTCTCAATAAAACCTACTTTAACCTGGTCCAAAAAAATTTGGTTGACTTGTTCTAGTATTTTTGGTTCATTTTTTAACTTATCTAACATACTTCTGAGTTGGGCGTAAGCCATTTCATAGTTTGTGGGCAGTTTTTTGGCCAATTCATTCCATAATAAACCTGTTTGGTACCTCTGCCCATCATAACTAATTAATTTTTCCATTTCACTTTTTATGGCTTCATCATTCTTTTCAAAAACATCGTTAAGCCCTAAAAATTCTAAATTTTCCTGCTCCCTAGCATATTTTTCCCATTTAAATTCGTTATTATCACTTTGTTCGAAAATAATGTCTCCATTTTCTAAATTCGTATTTGCCAGTTCTAATTGTGTATTTTTGTTTTCCAGGTAATTGTCTTCTACTATTTGTTGGGCTGTGGTCTCTAAAAATTTTATTTTTCCTTCTCCATTTATGATTGATCCTACTGCTGATTGGCTCAGCCATAAACCACATGGTAAGCGTCTTTTTGTCATAATCCAAAAATGGTTATAGTAGTCATTTCCTATCAAGATTTTTGGCTTTATTTTTGTTAATGCTATAATAATTTTATTCCTAAAAAGTTGTTCTTTTGGAATATTCTGTTCTGTAACTAACGGCATCCAGTTCAAAAGCTTTGGTAAAATTCGTGCATGCATAATTTTCTCAAAATCTTGGTGTTTTACTCCAAATTCGACAACTGGTCTTTCAAAAGTTCCGATATCCGTACTATTTATGCCAGAAACTTGAAAAGTTTTGGTTTCCAAAACATCTAATCCTAAATGTTTAAAAAGGCTTTGGTCCATATAGGTTTTTTGGCTTCCATCATCCAATAAACAATAAACATTAGTTCGGGTACTGGGGGTAATTGGGTTATAAATTTCTAATTCAACAACCTTCAAAATCGATCTTTTTTCGGTATGATCAACTATGCACCCGTAACCACTGAATTCTTTGCAATCTAGATCTATAACAGTTCCTAAATTTGATAATTCTTCACTTTTTTCATTATTTTGTTCCCTTCTGCGGGATGGGCTAGAATTTTTGCTGTATTTACCAAATTTTACTTTACACAGGGCTGGATGATGCGACCTTTTACAAAAAACACATCTAACCCTTTTTCGGCAATTAATAGAAAAATGTCCGGGACTGAGACAATAAAAGCATAAGTGTTGCTTAAGACATTTGTCTCGGCGTGAATTAGCATCTTTATATTTTATACATTTAATTTCTACATGTTTTCCTTTGCAGAATGAGCAAGTAACCTCAATTTCTCGGGAGGTACTACGCGAACTACTACCACTTCTGCTGCTGTTGTAGGGTGAATCATATTTTCTAAGGTTATGTTTTTCTGTATTGTTTTGGAGGTTAAGCCCTCTTTTCTTAAATTTTTCATAGCTACCTGAACGAGAACGTGACGTGCCTGACGACGGCGAACTTGTGTCTCGTCTGAACTGCCTGAAATCGTGCTTTGATGATTTCTTGCTTTCAGAGGTTTGTAAAAGCATAGTCGCTTCTTTAGTTTCGTTTACTAAACTTTTAGAAGTTGGGCGAGCCTCCCTTACTGTCCTAATATGTTCTAGAGACTTTTTAAAAGCTTCTCTAAATTTTTCAGTGGACCAGTTATCATCACCATCTTTGCTTTTAATAGCCATATATTTGTCTAATAGCACTGGTGAAAGTTTACTTTCTAAGCTCATATAATAAGGTGTATCGTCGGTGTTCTGATGTAGTGAATTCAAAAGACGACAAATTTTCTCAATTTTTAAGTATAAACTTTCATCTTCTTCAAAACTGTTTGAAATTGGTAAATTAACAATTTCTCTATTTAAAAGCCTAATTAGCCTCTTACTATTTCCGAATTTCTCTAAAAGAAGGTCTATTGCATCCTTATAGCCTTCCTTGGTCATTTGGATACCATTAATAAGTTCCGCTGCTTCTCCTTCCAACGCGGTTTTTAAAAAATTGAATTTTTCGATTTCCGAAAGTTGGGTGTCTTCGTGGACCAGCACTCTATATGTTTCCCAAAAATCAAACCATTGATTTTCTAAACCATCAAATTTTGGTATGGAAATTTGTGGGAGTTTGGACCTTTTAATATTTCCTGATATATTGGTACTGTGGGTACTAGCAGTTTGGTCCGGGTCGATGTCTAAACGGTCTGCTAATGTTTTTAACCTATTTTCCCAAGCATTTCTATAATTTTCGACCTGTTCGTATTTTTCTGCTAAATTAAAAGTTGTCAAAAAATTCGAAAATGCTTCTTCTTTAGGGACTTTTGCTGCTTGTGCTATCCCTTTTTTAAGCATGCCGCATTTTTTCCGCATTTTTGGGCATTTTTGCCGCATTTTTTCCGCATTTTTGGGACCCGATTCCGCATTTTCGTAGTTTGGAGATGGTCACCCTGTGTATGTATGATATCTGATATCATATGCCATTGCCTTATTACTTGCGTAATAATTTCATCCAACCTGGGCCACAACCCAGTTAATCAGTGGGTGTTGCGCACCCATTCAATTCTGTCGAAGCAAGTGTAAATGAGCGGTGTTGTCGAATCCAATCACATTATTCGCCATGCCAACGTCCCATTATCTGGCCAACTGTAAATGTGACTTTAATATGGAAAAAGTGCCAATTTCATACCATTGCACCTTATGTACACGCCTATTCAATTTTGTTTTAAATATTAGTTAGCTGTTAATGATAATGTTCACGTTTTACCATGGACGAGTTCCTTTCCAATTCTCATTCATCACAACTTAAAACCATACTGTGAAGAAAGGTTTTTTAATATAATTATTTTAAAAAATGCATAAAAAATTTTTTTGAATAAGTTCAATTACCTAACATTAATTGAAAGGTGATAAAGCACATTAAAGAATAACGTCAACTATGTCAATCAATCAAAGCGTAGAAATTTTTAAAGGGGTAATAACTAATAATCATTCGTCTAATTTGGTAATAAAAATATTTTTTTAAGATTTATGACACATTCAAGGACGAGCATCCATGCTGGCTGCTGATCTCATCTTCAGCAACTATGCTTCTGATTGCTGTTTTAGGGATCATCATGAATATGTTTCTTGTTGTTGTCACAATTCGATCAAAGTATTAAATTTTTAAAATTGAAAATAAAATTAAAATTTAGGGATCTGAAAGAATCGACAAATATCCTATTGGCAATATATTCTGTGGCGGAAATTGTCCATCAATCTGTCTGTTTTCTGTATGCATATACGGCATTTTCTGGCCAGAATTTCATTGCATACAAAACAGCGCTTCGTATAAGTATTTTACCGATTTTTGCATTGGGATTTTCTCAGCAAATGTTGTTTTTCGTGGCGATTGATAGGCTTTTGGCCATTTTATTTCCCTTAAGGCAAGTTTGAACTTAAACCTGTCATCTGTGTTATAATTATAATGCTTATTTAAATATGAAAATACTTACCAGGAAATTCAAAAATGGCTATGTTTACTGTGTCACTGTTGCTTTTGGTTGCTTAACAAGTTTTTTTATGTTGTTATTATCGTATTTATCGCCGAAAGAAGTTCAAGAATTACTGGTTACCGGTTTCCTTGGCGAAATATTTGCAGTTAATGTAAGAATATGCAAATTTATAGATAAAAATTCACAATATTTTTCTTAAAGCCTTTAACTGCCTATTGTTCTCTTTATTTGGATATTTTGTTCATTTTTGCGATCATATCCTATTTGTTGGTTGCGTTCAAATTGTACTGTAGAAAAGGTAGGAATACTGTAGCATACTGTAATGAATGTGAGTTTTCTCTGAACAGCTCCTTCTTCGAACAACAGTTCGGCGCAGCAAAATGCGCAAGTATACCGATCACTCGCCGTTATTGTTGCGGTGAATATTGGCGGATATCTGACGACGCAACTTGTTTTTGCCATTGTTGTCCCAAGAATTGAGTCTGCACTCACCTACTGGATCTGTTTGCAAATGTTTGGCATTCTGACAAATGTCAGTGCTGCGTCCAATGCACCAATTCTTTACTTCACAAGGTAATTAATTCTGAAAAAAAATAAGTAAATTTTATTTTAAGCTCATTGTACCGTGGTATATTTCGCAAGGAATTTGGCAAATTTTTGCGTTTGTTCTACAAAGGTCAGACGAATGCGGTTCATCCGATCACTTTTTGATTGATCTTGATTCATTTAATCTTGATCTTGATGACAAACACTTTCTTGATAAATTGTTCTGTTTTCTTTCTGGATATTGCACTACCATTTTTCTAGGGCATACTTCATTTCATCAACCGCTATTTTGCCAGTTTTCGCACTACTGCATTTTTCTGAGTCTCACAACTCACTTTGTCCCGGTCTAAAGAAGTATTGTGCCTCGGCCGATTTCGGCTTCGGGCTCCGAAGCCGGCTCCGGGAAAACATTAATAAAAAATCTTTTCTTATAAAAGCAAAAATTTTCAATTTGATGTCTATACAAACTAATTTTAATAAGTAAATGAAAGAATTTATATTCTAGCCTATGAATCATCAATTTTTCATAAAAAGTAAACATTTTCAGAAAAAAAAATTGAAAAATTTCCGTTTATGCGAGCAAATTTTCGACTTTTTCGGAGCTGGCTACGGTTTCGGGCTCCAACTTTTCAAATGTCGGCACCAGCTCTAGCTCTGTAGACCTGAGCAGGCGCAACACTGGTCTGGAGTGCCTTTTACCATATGTTGAATACAAGATGCAATTTTATGTGAAGGCGTTACCCAAAACCAATTTCGGTGAAAATTTTAACAGTGAAATAGTAAGTAAGCGAAAAAACACTTGGCGAAATACTAGTTTCTCTGTTTCTGATATGTTGTGATTAATTGGGTGTACAGTAAAAAAAAACTCGTACTCGTTTTTTGTATAGTCCCTTTTTATACTCATATGTCGTATCGCCAATTATTTGGCCTCATATTCGTTATTTTCCTCTTACTAGTTATTTATTTTCTGTCAAATATTTATTAAACTGTGCTTTTTTTTCCAATTTATAATAGTGAACATTTTTGTTTTTATTGTACAGGTGGGCGCCAAAATCGTCCAGCCAGCGATTTGAAAAAATAAAAAATCGACACGATTTCTCTTTAGAATTCTA
>JAEHOM010000421.1:0-12130 GCA_016433075.1 Hoplolaimus columbus | reverse complement strand
ACCAGGATTTGTTTGCCTCAATTTTTATGATTATGAAGAGAACAAACATGCTTGAATTGTTATAGGCATTCGCTTCCATGTTCTTGTACGCGAGACAAACTTAGCCATTTTGGCAACAAAATGCGGTCAAAATCTAACAAATAAATCAATTTTTACATTATGAAGCCTTTTGCATACTTTCATAATCACAATTAATTGCCTGAGGGCATTCTTCATCGGTTACCCTGAAGTCCAAAGAGGGTCAGCAAACAACATCTTCTGCAAATAAGAACAACCGGAATTGATTGGACAGCTGTTCACCTCTTTTCCTCACTAACCCAGCCACTCACTGACTGATCAAGCCAGCATATCGATTACTCCCCACCCTCATCCCCGCCCGATGATCTCTTCCAAAGCGTTTCTATTCAGCTATTCACTCACTTAGTTGGCATACTTTCAGAGACATTTCTTCTCCCTCCAGCGATGTCCTCATACTCCGGATCCCACCTGTACCGATCTCCGGTTCGCCCTTTGGAGGTGTCTTCCAGCTTGAACTACTCGCCACACTATTCCCCTGCCGCATTCCTGCGCCATTCATACACATTCGACCAGTACCTTCACTCGCCTACCCACCCTTCCCAACAAAGTGTCTTGCATCGCCACAACTACGGCTCCACCTACCAAATGCCCTTCGTGTGGCACTTCGAGCCGCACTACCGCGCGGCCAGCTGGCATCCGCACCCGTTCTGAGAAAGAAAAGAAAGATAGAATCTGGCAGATCATACATCCATCATATGTGTGTGTTTGTGTTTATCGATTGATCATTCTTCTGTTTAGCAAAAACAATAGCCAGAAGAAAAACAAAGTAAAGGAGTCAATCAGACGAAGACGATCTCCCCACACCACAATTTTACAAAACATTCATTTTCCGGCAGCTCCAATCGTCGCCGCCTATCCCCCCCCCCTATCATACTTTTTCAAGTAAAGTATTGACAGATGCTTGCTTTCAGAAAAAATTTCGAGCGAGTTAGCGTTTTTCGAGTTTCGGGTATCAGATTCGGTTTCAGGTTCGGATTTAGGCTTTTTTTGGTTTCGCAGCTCTATTATTAAAATAACCATTGATGAGACACATGAACTTTTGTGATGAGCAGATATGTCCGCTGATGACCTTTTCTTCAACATAGTTCGCACTCTGGAAAGCCAGCATGAGAAGTCAGTCACCTGCTGTTGCGGAGCTGCCGAAGTCTAACGAAATGGACGGTAGTCTTCTGATACCCCGCGACGGTTTAATTTGAAAAAAATGTCAAATGGGCAAAATTACCAGTCATCACAGAGACCAATGTAAAAGGTCAACAAGCAATTAATTGAAGACTACCTAATTTATTGCCTGAACACGCACACACTGATGACACAACACAACAGCAACAATGGAAATGGGAATTGGGAAACAAAGCGAACAATAGGGGCATTAGCCGTCGATGGGGGAGATCGGGAGATCGATCACAACAACAGTAACTGACCAGTGGACGGGTGAGCAGGGTCATTGACAATGTGAATGGGCCAGTGGGTGGTTGGGTGCGTGGTTCGTGCTCGGATCTGCTGCCACTGCTCGCTTGTCCCCTGCCGCATCCGTCCGATCGTCCGTCCGATTTGTCGTCGTCCGCGTTCCCGCTCGTCAGTTCACTTCTTGTTGTTCTCACTGCTCGACGATGACTGAGTGGCTGCTTCCGACTGAAAAATATCATTGGATTTGTAAGATTTCTCTCCAAATTCCCACCTTTGTTGTTGTTGCTGGCGCAGTCGTTGGAGGCGGCTTGCTGGCGTACACTGAGGCCGGTGCCGAAGTAGTCGAAGGCGTCTTGCTGGCGACGTACACTGAGGCCGGTGCTTCGCTTTTGGTTGGCTGGCTCGGTTCGGTTGGCGGTTCGGACTTCGTTGTCGTCGCACCTTGACCCGTTGTTGCATCAGGCTGAAATGGCATTGAAATTTGCACTTTTGACAAAAAAAAGTTCCTAATTCTGACTACCTGTTCGCTCTTCGTTGTCTGGCTCGGTTGCGTAGCGTCCGACGAGATGAAGGAAGGAGGCTTCAGCACTACTGGTTCGGTCTTCGTCGTCGTCTCTGGGGCGGGTGGAGTCGCTGCAGCCGGTGCTCCGCTTGTGCCTTGCGTCGTCGTCGTCTCTGGGGCGGGTGGAGTCGCTGCAGCCGGTGCTCCGCTTGTGCCTTGCGTCGTCGTCGTCTCTGGGGCGGGTGGAGTCGCTGCAGCCGGTGCTCCGCTTGTGCTTTGCGTCGTCGCCACTGTTGCAGTTGTCCCGGTTGTCGGCGCATTGATGATTCTGGGCGGTCCCGTGTTTGGAATGTTCACGATGAGTGCTTGGAGCGTTGGGAACGGCTGCATGGGGACTGGTGCTCGCACGATGTTCGGGTCGTCGTTCTAAAAATAGAACAAATGTACACAGTCAAATCAGCGCAAAAACAAAGAACCTACCCTCATCACTGCTTGGTGGTTGTGCGGATGGTCACGGCTGCGAGAGACGATCACGAAGCGGTCATCGTAGGCGATTGTGATGCGAAGTCGAGCGAGGCAAGTGTAGCGACGGCCTTGCAGGAACGCACAGCGCCAGTACCTTTGGGAGGGGAAATGACAGCACGGAAAGCATTATGAAGAAAAAAGCACTCACTCGACGGTTCCGCGCATGTGTGGATGACGTGAGTTGATGCGCCAGTTGCGGCCCTCCTCTGCCTCCCACCAGGTGCGGAATTCTCGGCTGTTTCTGAAGCGGCGCACTTCTTCGTACACGGCCCTCCGTCTGATCCGGCGTGGTCCTCCGACGAATGCAGGGCGCGGTCCCAGGTACATGTTGCAGTCGCTGTCGTCGTCGCTGGTTGCCGGCGGAAGAGAACAGTGAAGTGTTGAGTTGTCGACGCTGACCAGTTGATTGGAAGAGTGCGGAAGGCGCTACATTTTCGAGTCCTTTTATATGCATTTTGTCCTGAAAAATTCCTGAATTTTTGCTTCATTCGCTTTAAATTCAATTTTAATATATTACATGCATGGCATGAAATCACAAATCCCATTTTGAAATCATGCATGAGAACGAGGTGCAAAAAACATGCTTATAAATCATGACTGATCATTTCAGTTATTGCAACATTTTTTTGTCTGAAATTTTCGATTTTCAGCATTTTCCAAGCCTATAAAAGCGCGCCGTTTCGTCCAGCTCAACCATTCAACGCCCACAAACGGCCACCGACTGCTTTCTCGACAACACGTGCCCGCTTCGCTCGTCGACACCGCAACGTGCCTCGTCAACCTCAAGATGTCGCGTCGCAGCAACGAGATGATCGACTTCTCAGCCTACATCCCGCCTGGTGTTGACGCTCAAGCAACGGCGACCATGGTCGGAGGCGGCTCCACGTCAACTATTCAAGTCGAGCTGGACGAGGACGACCATTTCGGGACCAGCAGCAGCGCATCGGTGGGTTTTTCTGCTTTCATTGCCTTGATTTCGCGTTAATGCTTTTTGTCGTTAAGAACAGTGGCCAGCAGCAACGATCGACCCCGGCGACGACAACTCCGACTCAGCCCACTGCACCGGCCCCGGCGACGACGACTCCGACTCATCAGCCCGCCGCAGCACCACCGCCGGCCCAGCCGCCCGCAGCAGCACAGAGGACGCCATCGACCACCGGGACCACGCAGCAGCAACAGGGGCGACGCCACGTCTACCAGAGGCCCACGCGATTCACCAGCGTCATGGCGACCGGCACCCGCGGAGGCAGAGGCGGCAAAACCTGAAGGAAGCAGCGAGCGCAGAAGAGGCGGAAGCGGAAGGAAGGAAGAAGCCCGTGATCAGACGCCACCAGACGCATTGTCACTGTTGTTGTTTGCCTGCCCGTCCGTCTGTGTACCCCATCATCAGTGGTATTGTTCATGTTGTCGCTGTCGGATGTTGATGACCAGTCTCAATCCCAACCCAACTCCCCCATCTCATTGTGTTTGTTGTGTGTTCATCCCCTTTTCCATGGCAATTGTGCAGAGTGCAGACCTGAATTCATGCCGTTGTGTATATGTATCAATTATGTATGTGATTGTTGGTGTCATGGGAATCAATTGCCATAATAATAAACAAGTGTTTGTGTTATGATTTGGTAATGAATGGAATTGGGACGGAGGGGGGGGTTGGATAAGCTCTTCCATTGGTTTCTCCTTGGAGTTCCTTGACAACTGATGCGATAGCTGACAGTTCCTTCCCCACCTCCCTTCAGTGTGTAAAAAAAAATCAGAGTTAAACACCGAAGCGATGATAAAACGAATAATGGAAATGCAGTTTTCACTAACCACATTTCTGACGAAAAATCTAATATCAAACTTTCTCTTGTCCTGAGATATAAAATAAAAAATACTTGGGGATTTTTCGAATCTGACGTCATTTTTAGTCATTGGTATCATTTTACAATCGATCGTCTGATTTTTAAATTTTTGGTGCGACCTGGCTGACCTAACGGGAAGATACTTCGATTCTGGCATTCAATAGGAGAGAGAGATTAAGCTGACAAAGACAAAAAAAAAAGCATATGCGAATAATATGGATGATCTGTCTGATGATCAAAAATGCACTTTCAAATGCAATTTTGCCTTCCTTCCTTCGGTATTGTTCGCATTCTGGACAACCAGCATGAGTGCACCACCTGCAATAACACGGCATTTGGATATATTGTTGCGGAACTGCCGAAGTGCGTTGAGCAACTCGACGACATCACTGCGCAAAGTCCCAAGTCGGCCCAAATCCAATAATTGTGTTTTTGCACACTTTTGGTCAATAAAACTCTGGAAATGGAGAGGGAAGAGTCCGTTTCTTTGACATGCCTAATCGCCTATCCCTAATTCACTGACCAGTACAATGGTTTGCAGACCTTTCGGCGTAATCTGAGTCAACACATTCCTCAGGACAACAATGCTGAGATCGGATCGCCACGAACAAAGAGGCCATATCTGCTGCACATCCGCATCCGACAAATTCATCCTAATATTTTTGCACCATCTAAATACTTTTGCACACGCCAACCTGACAGGCTTGATCGAATGCATCTCAAAAATGCGTAACTGAGGATTTTGTCCGAAGAATTTGGTCCAATTGCCAGATAAAATGCCAGGACCAAGCTTCACACGGTCAGCTACGAAGCAAGTTGTTGCATGCACGCATAGAAAAGTGCCTAATTCATCCAAGCTTCAAAACCATTTGGGAAAATGTGTTTGTATTTTGTGCATGGGCATGCGCACGCCTTACCTTACACTGATACGACTGAAACCGATCTCCATTTCTCTGATTCTGCTTCCGTTTTTCGTTATCCCATCACGGATTTGCTCAAGTAGTTCCCTGGTTACATCGATGTTATGCAAAGAAAGGGCGTTCAGAGAGAGGAATCGGATAGGTCGGTGAAGTTGGCTGATCTGTGTGCAATGCAAAGGGGAATTGCTTGCACTGCTCTAATTCGTTGCACCAAACCAAACCCTAATTTGTTTTTGTTCACAAAATTCCCGCATTTTCACTGCCAGAACTGTGTTCTCTGTGTAGCGAATCAAACATCCTGACCAAACAGAACCAGCAAGGCACAGACGTTGAGGATTCGCCACGGGAGGGAGGAGTATGTGTGCCTGCGCCTTTAAAATGATTACATTAAATTTCGACCAATTTGCCATAGCGTTGTACCAGAATGAGCGAATTGAACTGACGTGACACCAAACGCATGCAAAGCAAATCGTCAAAATCTAATCGTCGTAAGATCCACAACAAGCACCGCTCGTTTAGTTCTTCCATCTCAATGGAAGCAAGGCTGTGCGGCAGTGAAATGGAGCTGATCTGTCCACGCTTTGCATTTCGACGACGTATGAAATGTTTTTGATGAGCAACTGGTAGCCTTATCAGGTTGAGCATTAGTGGAATGCTAGAAGTGACGATGAATCTCACATGCAATTGTACAAGAAAAAAATATAATCGGTTTTTAGGTGGTTTTTTGATTTACGTCTATAAATTATCTCATAGAATCGAGGTTTGAGCAGTTAAAAAACGCGTTTTTTAAGCTTTTTAAAGAAAAATTGTGCCAAAAAATCGCGCTAAAATCAGTTTTGACTTTTTTGTAGTTGTTTTGCAATGAAGATTTTCCGGACTTTTCGCTGGCCTTCTAAAAAAATTCTGTGAGGGGGGATATTATACATTAATTATATTGCATCGCACATCATAATTCATAATTGAATTTATTTTTCACTACCAAAAACCGATAATTACTCTTTTTACTAGAAAATATCAGGAAAGTTATAAATTTATAAGTAATTGTCATTTCCAACTTTCAGTTCTTTATTTTTACTTTTTTAAGGACACCTAATAAAAAGCAACTGTGAGACTCAAAATTTCTCCAAATAAGAGTTTTAGAAAAGTTAGGAAATCTAGTAAAAAGATATCATATATATAAAAAGGATTGTAGAACGGTAAAATAACCGACACATCTTACAAAAGAAAATAACTCGGACAGCCAAGACAAAGAAATGAGAACACAATTGATGGCGATGCATCTAACCCATACGAATTCAAAGTTCATAAATGTCAATTGTCAACTCATACGCCCATTCGCTTACCCAATCCTGATTGTTGTACTACACATATATACAAATATATAGTAGGTACATACCACGCCAACTGACGATTGATGTTGATGTCCCATCTTCATCTTCTCAATGCCAGTTTATTGACTACCGATGTAAAAATTATGTAAGAATCTATAATAAAGTGACAAGTCTGAAATGAGAAGGGTAAAGAGCTTGAGTGGGAAGTAATTAGAAAAATAATTATGCAACGAAAACTGAATTTTTATAATGTTTTTCTCCTATGAACTACTGTCAGATTATATTGGCGAGATCAAGTGTAGGGTCCGTCCTTAAAATCAATTTTCAATCTTGAGCTTGAGCCAAAAAGAAAAAAATGTCCCTTTTTTGTCAGTGCTGCCCCGCCCCACCAACCATTTTTTCTCCCCTTCTTTCCCTTTCCTTTCCTTCCTCCTCTTCCATTTCTTTTTTTGGGCAAGATTCGTCGGATTGTTGACAATGAAAGAAGATATTAAAATATCAAAGTTCAGGACCAAGGGCGGCGCCGCGGTCGGACAAAGCCAGTCGTTTTGCGTTGTTTACTATTTGTGCTTCTTTTCTTTCTTTCTTCCCTTCACTCCCTCCCTTCCCTCTTCCTTCCCTATGTTCCTATCTACTGAGTCCTATCTACCGACTCTGATTGCGGACTGCCAACAATAAATAACTGCTACATACTCCTCCACCATAACTCCATAACTTATTGATTGTTTCGTTTGTTTGTTTTCGTTTGTTTCCGTTTTTTTCGTGTATTCACATAAATTCGCCCGCCCACCCGCGACAGTCCATTCGTAAGTCGTAGCAGCAAAGGGGCCGAAAAACAGGGCTACATGACATTTGCGACCCGAAAATTGCGAACTCGGCAACGACAATCACGGACCCGACATATGCGAACGACATTTTACTGACGACAAATAGGAAAAATTGAAAATAATTAGGTTAACTAACACACTTAAATTTCATATTTCTGACATTTGATGGAATTCGAAACCACCGATCGCTGATGAGAAATTTTTGGCTTTTGGGTGGGGTTTTTATGTCGTTCGCAAGTGCCGGTTCGCAGATGTCGGGTACACAAATACCGGACCCGCAAATGCCATCTGCAAAAGTCGTCTGCAAATGGCTTCTCGCTTCACGAAAAACAGACCCTCTCTCTCCCTCTCCTCATCTTTTTATCATTTATGAGAAGTGAGCAAGTGGGCATATGGACAAAACGTAGAAAGGACAAAATGTAGAAAGAAGAAAAACGGACATAACGTAGAAAGAAGAAAATTGGACATAACGTAGAAAGAAGAAAATCGGACATAACGTCGACGGATAAAACTTAGAAAGAAATAGAAACGGACATAACGTAGAAAGAAATAAAAACGGACATAACGTAGATTAAAATGTAGAAAATTCATGTTCCATGTAAATGCTTCTTCAGTATGCATACTTTTTTATTTTTGCAGCTTGTGTTTGCGTGTTTGGATAGTTGAGTGTTTTGAATTATTCAATACAATTAATGCTGATAATATTTGAATTAGCGCCAAAGTCTTTCGCTTAAAACTCTTCGCTATATCGTCAATTCCCTATCTGCTGTCTGGCAGTGCAATAACATGTGGTTTAACATATGTGGTAATACTGGAAATACCAACATATGGTACTAACCAGATAAATATAACATACCTACTATACCCAGTTATTCGCGAATACATGCACAGATGATAATGTTACAAAATAAAAATCCACGAATGTAAGGAATAGTAAATGAATGAATAAGATCGAATATCATCTTCTGCATATCATAAAGTATGCCAAATGTAACGATGGTAGGGCCAAAATATTCAAATATTTCAAAAAATACAAAATGCCAAAACCCTTCATATTTAGCTATAAATATTCAATTCTACATTTTAATCTACGTTTTGTCCGTTTTTCTTCTTTCTACGTTATGTCGTTTTTATTTCTTTCTACGTTTTGTCCGTAGACGTTATGTCCGTGGACGTTATGTCCGATTTTCTTCTTTCTACGTTATGTCCGTTCTTCTTTCTACGTTTTGTCCGTAGACGTTATGTCCGTGGACGTTATGTCCGATTTTCTTCTTTCTACGTTATGTCCTTTCTACATTTTGTCCGAAAATTTTTTGTCCGAAAACGTTTTGGGTATCGCTCAGTATGTGGGACATGTACCCCGCCCGCCCGTTCTCTCTCGCTCGTCAGAAAATTTCATTGTCTCTCCTTCCACCCAGGAGTGCCACGTGTGCACAATCGATGCGCGCCGTTCAACCGTGAGTAAGGGAGTGAGTGAGGGGAGATGGGGGAGGAGAGGAGGAAGTGAGTTGGGAATGGGGTGAACGGAAGTTGTGTCCCGATCCATAATTTTTTCTAGTTTTTTGCTCTAACTCAATTCTGACAACTCACAACTTGTAAGATGATGAACAACAATTGTCGGCAACTTCAGTACGACCGAAATGGGGACCCATCCGAGGTTTGTAAATATTCATCCCTCCCTCCCGCTCACTCAAATAATTCATTCACTTCTTTGCTTTTTCCCCATAGGTCCTTCACCTCGTGCTTCGACCCGTCCCAGTCGTCGATTCTTCTGTTTTGGACCCAAATGCTGTGCTTGTCCGGTGGTTGGCTTCCCCCGTTAACCCTGTGGACCTGTACATCATTCAAGGCACTTACCCATTAAAACCAAAAATGCCTGCCATTGCTGGCCGTGAGGCTGTTGGTGTTGTGGAGAAGGTACTTATTAAGCTGGTATGCTATTCCCTCAAAAATATTCACCCTGTCAAATGGAAAAATCGACTATAACTCAAATCTAAAAGTGAAACAACACTAAAATTTTCGAGGTACCCCAAAAAATCTACATTTTAAAAATCCAAAATATCTACATGACTTCCCGCCCGCGTACGCGCTATTTTTTTATACTCCGCGGTTATCCGGGTCTGTGGCTCTAGGGTAGCCCGCCACGTATGTGTTTTTAACGCGTGCGCTTTTTAGCATGTACGCGTCATTAAAAAAACATTAGATATTTAGAGGGTGTACCAAAATTTTATACGCGAAAATGATCCTTAAAATAAAATAGTTAGAATCGATTGGTGTGAAAATTTATTCGCAAATATTCCTGGTTTTTGATTCTTGTGAAAATTTAAAAAAATTCATAAATAAAGGAAAACTTAGACTAGTTATACTTGTGAATAAATTTTTATATTAATCGTTCCGCTTTCTTTTAAGAATCATTTTGGTATATAAAAAGAGCCAAAATTTGAATTTCGACTTTTTGTTATAATCCGATTCTTCCATTTGACGGGGTGAGTATTTTTGAGGGAACTGCCTACCCCCCCCCTTATTAAGGGGATAGATGCCAAAATTTGAAATAACTATCGCTGTGAATAACCGCAGGTTGGGACCAGCCCCAGAGGACTTAAGGTTGGGGACCGTGTGATTCGACAACCGATCTTTTCCGGGCCGGACATGTGCAAGGGGGTGTGGACTGACTACGGAATCATGCACGAAGACTCCTTGCTCCGAATTGACCCCAACTTAGACATTGTACTTTAAACCTTTACACTTCACCTTCCGTTCCCACTTTCGTTTTAAACTAGATCATGGCTGCTACTCTTGGCATCAATCCTCCGACCGCATATGTGATGCTCAAGCACATTGCACAGCTCGAGAAAGGCGACTGGCTTGTCCAGAATGGATCTAATTCTGGCGTTGGAAGAGCTGTTATTCAGTTAGCCAGACGTAAGTATTTTACACAGATCATTTTTCCGATTAACATATGCGATCTTTGATCAACCATGAGTTTCCAGATTTTGGCTATAAGACGGTCAATTTGGTGAGAATGCGAACGAACATCGAAGAGCTTAAACAGGAATTGTTCTCATTGGGAGCTGATAAGGTGTTGACTGAGGACGAGTTCAGAAATCAGCTTAAGTTAAAAACAAAAGTTTATTGGTAAACTGATTACTCTGTTTGTCAATTTACAGTGATGGCATGCCAAAGGCAAAAGTAGCGTTAGACTGTGTTGGCGGGCAGAGTTCACTGTTAATATCATCCGCCTTGGAAAAGGGGCAAAAATGCATCTCATACGGTTCTTGACCATTTTGCCAAGAGCGTGAGACATTTCATTTCAAATGGTTAAGGCGAACTCTCAAATGGACCGGCGAAGATTGCCAACGGCGTTCGCGCTCAATTCTTCTCAATCGGCGCTTGGGTCGGCGACGCGATGAACGACGCCAAAGTGGGCGCAATGTTCGATGAGCTTCAGCAGATGGCACTCCAAGGCCAATTGCGCGTTCAACCGCACGAACTGAACGGTTTAAACAATTACAAAAAGGCCATCCAGGAAGGCATCGGACATGGGGTCAAGCAAATTTTGCTTATGGTGTCGGAGGAACAGCTGGGACAGCGATGAGAAGTGCGAGATAGTTGGTTGATGATGATTTGCTGATATTCTCATCAGAAAACAATAAGATATTTTTGGAAAAGACACTTGCATGACCTGCATCATATCATTATGGGAGGAACTGAAATCAAATCAGACGTCCCTTTGGTGATTGTTGTGCTATGGCATATTTATTTTGGTCCATTATTTTTTATTAATTATTTTTCGATGTTTTATTTCAAAAGTCAATAAGTAGAAAGTAGTGCCGTCCACTCCATCCATCACAACCGCATTGTCATGGCAACTGTGGAAAATAAGAATCAAAAAATCTGTAAATTGCTTTTATCGGGGCTTATAAATGTAGTTCGTCGCTTATATTTAGTTATGTAGTCTGACAGTCAATATATAAATTTATACAATATTTTTCAATCTTTTGTGTTTTTGTAACGGAAATCGGATCGTTTTTTCCGATTTTTTCGGTGTTTCCTTCCTTTTTCTTCTAAACCATTGGTTGTAGAACTCTCACCTCAAAGCCTCCAACATTCGCGAGGTGCTTGCTTTTGTTTTGATTTTAAAAATGGCGATTATTTTTTATATTTGTTACTATGTTATAGACTTATCTTTTTTGCTTCACCTGGTGAGATGGGCAAAAAGGACATTGCTTCGGCGGACTCCATCTGGCAGGATCGAGATGTGCTGTTCGATCTGGATACCAGGTACTTGCGCAAGTGTTTGTTGTCTGGTCTCCGGGCCATCATAAATAATCTGGGTCTCTAAAGGAATTCCCTTTTGTAAATCAACCTTAGGGCAATTTGGGATCAAGCTTTTTCATGCTTGGATCTGTCTTATTTCCTTCCATTCATTATTGACTCATCCATTGGCAGATTGTTGCGTTTGACCGTGGGTGAGTTCATCGTTGAACGAATTGACAATGTGGAGGACACCAAGGGCAACAACGGGGACAGGGGACTTCTTCGCATTACTAATCTTCGCCTCATATGGGTGAGTCTGCTGGTCCTACCTGGGTTCTAATTAATTAAGTTACTTTTTCCTATTTCAGCACGCCGTTTCTGCTCCACGCATCAACCTTAGCATTGGCTATAACACTATCAGCGGGATCACCACCCGAGTTGC
>JAEHOM010000420.1:0-12134 GCA_016433075.1 Hoplolaimus columbus | reverse complement strand
TTATTACTACCTACCTACGGCGGATGACAGCTCCTGCTTGTCGTGTGCTTCGTGCCGTTTTTTTTTTTGTCTCTATAATAACATCTGTTTTTTGTGCTTATTTTCAGAGTTCTACAGCTTGAAAAGACTAAAGTTGAAGAAAATTACATATTTTTCGGCCATGAGTTCTAATCCATTTAGCGACTTTTCTCGATTATTTTTGGGCTAAAAGCCTAAAAGCGACAAAATATTTTCATGTTTTATGCTCATTTCTGGTCAAAAGGAAGCGCAACCGAAGTTTTACCCAAATTTAATGTTGCTATTGGTTGCAATTGCATATGCATGGATTAATTTAACCCATACATTAATCCGATATCGATTTCATATTTCCCGTGATCCGTGATAACCTGACAATAAATTACAAACATCTATAAGACATCCTCATCCTTCTATGATGCCTGCGCCATTAGTGGGTGCAGCAGGTACCGCAATTGGTTGGGCACCGAACGAACTGGGTACCAAAGTTAAATTGCGAAACGTAATTGAACTTGGCTTTATTTGGGCAATCACCATTAAATTAATTATTTTTTTTTTTATAATTTTAAGAAAAGCATATTACTTTATTTATACTGAAATTAATTTTAGCTGCTGAGTTATGTCAAAATATATGAAATTTGTGAAGGAAACATCTGCCTGGATAACACTTCTTCTTCTTTACAATTTTTTCCCAATTGCCGATTCCTTGCGATTTTATGTAGCCTCCAATGACAAAAAATGTTTGAAAGAAGAAATTCACAAGAATGTGGTGCTCACGGGGGAATACGAACTTAGCGAAGCTTTAGATCATACTGCGACAGTTCATGTGAGTTTGATAAATTATATGTGTATATGTGTATGTAATTTTAGGTAACCGATACTCGAGGTCATACACTATACAAACGAGAGAATTTTCCAGAAATACGAGGCAAATTTGCTTTCACAGCGGATGAGTATGACATTTTCGAGATTTGTTTTCAAGTGCACGGACCAACACGTATGTTAATGTAAACCTTCTTTTTAGCTGGTATAGTGCTGCCAGGCAGCAGATAATAGAAAGTTAACGAAATCGTGAAGAGTTTAATTGAAAGCTTTCATTCCTAAAATTCGTGTTTCTTCATGAAATTCATTACCATAAATGAATAAATGGATATGAAACGATTCATTACAGGAATCGCACGATGCATTCGTTACAATTTTTCGCTCTGTTTTTCTATCAGCTCAAATCCCTATGTCTGGCAATCCAGTAATGCTGTAGCATATCACGTGACTTGATTTCACGATTTACCTCATTTTATACACATATAAATTAAATATTGGAATGATATAGTAAGGTGTAATAAGGTCTATGGCCCGCTTCACCTCGGATCGCCAAATTAATTACTTTTTTGGACATTACAGAGCTCGTGGAGGTGCGGAAAAATAAAATTTTTTAAAAAATTCAAATATTTTTTTTGAAAATTTTCAAAAAATTTCATTTTTTCGGTTAAAATTGCTCAAAAATCACTTAAAATCGCATTCAACGCGTAAAAAAGTGAGTTTTTAGGGGTTTTGGGGTTGGAGAACGCGTTTCTGAACATTAGTTTGCATTGAAAGTAGTAAATTTAAAAAATAAAGTCCTATTTTCTCCAAGAGACGGAGCTGTCTATCTTCCATTCGTGGCTAGGTGGGCGCTCGCTGCTCCGCCTCCGCGCGGGTGTACGCAGCTGCACGGGCGGGCCGAAGGCCCGCCCGTGCTGCTACACCCGCGCTCCGGCTCCGATAGCGAGGCCCTCCTTATACCTACAGATGACAGCTCCTGCTTATCGTGCTTCTGGCCTAATGAATTTCGTTTTTTGAATCTGGATAGTAAAATTTCATAAAATTAACCTTATTTTCATTAACCTTATTTAGCATCATTGAAAACCCCCGGATGCATGATTTCAGCCTAAAAAAAATGCAATTTTTAAAAATTTTTCTATGTCCCGAGGCCTCAAGAGAGTAGAAAAAAAATTTCAATTATAATTTTCAAAAAAAAAACTATTTTTCCGCACCTTCACGGGCCTGAATATCCAAAAAAAAAAAAAGTGGTTAATTTGGTGTCCCGCGGTTGGAGCGGGCCATAGAAATACGACAGCCTATTGGAAATCCAAATTAGAGATGAAAATTTTTTTGTTTAAGGGTCTTCTATTGGCTGAGTTTTCGGATATAGTTTGACATTTCCTCCATTTTTTGACAAAAAATAATAATGCCCATAAATTTTGACTGAAAACATTTATTTGAAAACATTCGAGGGCGGAAAATCCAAATCATATGTCAAAAAATCATGTTCTGGTCAAAATTTGGAAATCAATTTTTGTCCATAAATGGTATCAGGTAAAAGTATGATAAATGTTTTCACTTTCTGGTTTTTGAGATGAATTTTTTTCCGAATTTGTACTGTTTTCAATTAATTATGTATACCTCGGCCCTAGAATAAAATAAATCCAGTCAAGTGGGCGCTTATTTTATTCTTCAGCATCAGTACAATCAAAAACACCTTATACTACCATTTTATTACATATTTCGGTTTTAGTCAGGTTTGCCCCCCCCCTTTTTTAGGGCAAAAAATTCGATGTCCGATTTTTGGCCTAAAAACATGCATTTAGGGCTTTTTGGGGGGTGGGAATCAGAATTTGACGTCAGTTTGAATTTTTGCGGGTTTTCGATGTGCTTGTAACGATCCTTGAATGGTTTTTCGATTTGCCAAGGCTAGATCCCCGAAAACACGATTTTTTGAAAATTTCCGATTTTTCGAATTTACAGATACTTAACCTTAGCAAGTCAACCAAGCACGGATTCGTTATCAGCGCCATAGAAAACCCCCATATACCAATTTTTACGCAAAAATTTGCATTTTTTTAAAAATTAGAATTTTTGAGGTGAGCTGACCTCGTGTGAAACTCGTGCTTAACGTCAGGTCAAACTGACGTCAGATTCGGATTCCCCACCCCCGAAAACCCTTATATGCATGTTTTTAGGTCAAAAATCGGAGATCGAATTTTTTGCCCAAGAAAGGGGGGTAGGGACAACGGACAACCGGACTTAAAACCCAGATTTCATAAAAACACACGCATGTTCAAAGGGCGCAGAGCATCAAATTGTGTTCGGTCAAATTTTTCTTTTTGCGACAATTCATGTTAACTGCTGGAGTGACCGCTGCTCTCTGCTCTCCGCCCCTCTTCTATCTTTCACTCTTTCTCCCTGTCATTCGTGGTGTTGAGTCTGATTCGGCATTATGCCAGCGCTGCCACCGGACAGAGAATCGGACAAGATTTACCCCGGAAAACCTTGACATGTACATGATTTGCAATTGCGCCGAGTTTTGATTTGACATTTTGCATAAAAATTTGATAAATGAACCATTTCTGCTTTTAAATTGGTCTATTTTAGCTGCCTATTTTCGTGACTATTTCTGACCTTTTTTCGTGATTACGTAGTCGACTAAAAATGGGATTTTTTGGGACTAAAAATCCCATCCCTAGTAATAAAATGGTCTATAAGACGTTTTTGATAGCGCTCGTTGTGCTGAGTAAAATAACTTGACTGGGTTTATTTTGTTTGTACCGAGATTCCGAGATATACATAATTAATTGAAAATAGTACAAAATTCGGATAAAAACTTATAACTCAAAACAAGAAGGTGAAAATTTTTTTAAAAATATAATAAAATTCTCCATACATTGGTTTATTAATTTTTTTTTAAATAATTTTAATACGATGGTTCTTTGTCGAATTTTTTCAACGCGAAACCTGAAGCAAAAAATCTTTTGACCTGACTTATACTAGAGAAATAGGGTTTTTATTTGATATCAAATTTGTTGGTAGATTAATAGATGAAAATAATTAATTCATTTTGAACAAATTTTTTATTAACCTTGTATAATCTTAATAATAAACGGGGGATGACTCTAATAGTAACAATAGTTGTCAGCGGCTGACAACTATTGTTATTATTATTGGTTATTAAAGGTTAAGGCATTGTTTTATCGAGAATTTTCATACAACTCATTTGTTAACTATCAATTTCTGTTTATGCGATATCATGGTCATGAGACTTTGGAATCCTTCTCATTTTTGAATTGTTTATGATTCAACTTTTTATAGATCATCAGAAATTGAATCGCGAGGTCAGTCTGCAACTGAAACATGGGGTAGAAGCCAAAAATTATGAAGACCTGGCCAAAGCCGAGAAATTGAAGCCGCTTGAAGTAGAATTACGCAGACTTGAAGATTTGACTGATTCAATCGTACAAGATTTTGCATATTTGCGCCAGAGAGAGGAGGAGATGAGAGACACGAACGGTATGAATTGTTCTTACTCGTTCCGGCGTTTTTTCGGCGAAATTTACATTTAACCACATTATAAAAAAATGTTAAAAATTGCTTTTAGTTAAACACAAATAGATATGCTTTTTTAGAAGAAAGTCTGCCAATTTTTCGTCATACCACGTTTCGCTCATTCAGAAAAAGCCACATTCCTCACTTCACCTTTCTCTCAACGTTTAGCTCTATCTTCCGGAGGCTATTTAGGACCATACAAGCCGGGAAAACTATGACTTAAACAACGAAAATTCTTTGACATTTTATTGGTTTTTTCGGAGTGAATTTGGATTGTGTCGGAACATTGTGTGCACATTATATTGTATGCACGCAAAAAAAATTACGCAATTTGTTGGCAAAGGTTTAAGTAGTGTTCTTTATGTTGTTTAGAATCGACTAATAGCCGGGTCCTCTACCTCAGCATCTTTTCTATGCTTTGCCTTCTTGCTTTGGCCACGTGGCAAGTACTTTACCTGAGGCGTTACTTCAAAGCGAAAAAACTGATTGACTGAAGGCGCGAATGAGGCCTCATGGAGTTGTCTTCTTGATTGTGTTGTCTTGTCGTTGTTTTTATTTATTTGTCTCCTTTACAAAGTTTAAACAAAACTATTATCATAGATGGGACCATTAGGACTGATAAAGGTTTTGTTTATTACAAATAAAAGAACTCAAGCGGGAGCAAGGTAGAGGAAAAGCGGAGGAAAAAAGATGAGATGAAGAAAAAGAGTCTCGTATAACTCGACCAGAAGAAAAAGGGTCTCGTATAACTCGACCAAAGGACAACTCAACCAATGGATAACTCGACCTCCAAATAAATGGTGAGCAAAAGAAAAGCCATTTATTTTTAGCGAAAATGTAAAAAAACAGAATTCGAAATCCAAAAATAAAACCCATAAAAAGATCAGAAAAGAACACACAAAAGATCAGAAATAGACCAGCAGAGGTCAGAGAAATACAAGTAATTAGAAATGAACAATACAATAACAAATATCCACTGAAGGAAAGCTTATCCGCGTTGAGATTTACAAAGGTCGCCATTCTAAAAAGTATGAGACCATCTTATGACTTCTGACTAAGGCTGTCGGTTTCTGGAAATTTCTCGGTTAACCGAAACCGGACTTTTCGGTTAACCGGAAACGAACCGAAAAAAATCTGCAAAAAATTACCAAAAATATAAAAATCCCAAAAAAATTTTCTAGTCTATGTTTTATTGACTTTTCTATCAATTTCACACTATTTTTTATAATATGGAAATGAAATAAATTTTGGAAATTTTTATTGATGAGAAGCTATGGCTTTTTAGATTAAAAAAGTTGCTCTTTTCATGGGAAATTTCACCATTTTTAAAGGAGCTGGAATCTATCGCTTTTTTGATTTAAAAAGTTGCGATTTCCACAGGAAATTTCACCATTTTTTAGGGGACGGGAAGCTATCGCTTTTTTGAATAAAAAATTTGCGATTTCAACGGGAAATTTCACTATTTTTGACGTAAAAATTCTAAAATTTGACAGAAAAATCCATTGTCGGTTCCGGCCTTCTCGGTTAACCGAAACCGAACCGAAAAAATCCCGGTTTTCCGGTTCGGTTTTGGTTCGTTTAACCGGTACAGCCTTACATATAACACACATATACACACACACCAACTCAAACCCTGGTTGTGGCAGTTGATATCGGACCAAAGGCCAATGCAAAAAGTTAATAGCCAATAAACTTGCGCCTTCTTCTCAATACGCATTTTTGATTTAGAAAGAAAAAGTTACAAAATCCCATATATATTTTTGGCCATCCTTGGGAAATTAATTTTTTCCGGGTTCAGCCATTTGTCGTTTTGTTTCGACGTCCGCTGATGTGACTTTTGCCGTGCCCGCTCAAATTGAGGATGAACATCAGCTGTGGATGCAATGTGAGGAGGCCGAAAAAGAGGTGGCGGACTCGCGTGCGGAATGGTCAAAATACGCGTTGGAATGCATTGAGCGGGCGGAATGGCAGAAAGGTCGCCAGAAAGCATTGATCACACTTTCCATGCATAATGTAATTAATTATTAATCGATCTACAATTCAACACAAATCTACATATAAGCTTGTTTAGCTAAGAGATTCGTTGAAGGCTTACTTCAAGGACTTCGTTCCACCTGCCCAAGTTCAAATTCGCTGCCGCCCATTCGGTCTCTCTTCATCAGCATCTGGACAACCCATCATCGATGGTGTCATCAAGTATCGGAATGGGGACCAGATAAAAGTGCAAGTGGACATTCCGCACAATGACATCAAATTGGCACAATCGGACTGGTTTGAAATGAGGAAGAAAAAATGGATAGTAACACTGCCGGAATGGATGAAAAGCATTCAAAAATGGCCGGGAATGCCCGGATACGATGCGATGCTCTATGCTTATGGGTGCAAGGAATGGCCATTGGTTGGAGAAGATCCGATTGGAAAAGTTGAGCATTTGAAGGTCCATTACTTGGGGCATTACTTTTTTGGGCACATCGATTGTTTGTCTTTGTCTTTTTAAGCATCTCGACGAGAGTCAGAAGACTGCTTTGGCCGCCGTTCTGAACCTGAAACGACCAATCGTCGCTGTCCATGGGGCACCCGGGACGGGCAAGTCGATGCTTCTGGTCGAATCGCTTCGAATTCTTGCGAGGGAGGGCAAATGAGTCGCTGTGGTGTGTGGCTCTCGGGAGTCCATGTACAGTTTGATGGCAATGTACTGGGAGAAGACTGGCCGAAGGGACTTTGTCCATCATAATTACACCGGAAGTGTGGCGGAAAGAGTGATCGATAGCGAAAAGACAAGGAATGCGATCAAAGAACGCGGTTGGGTGCAGCATTACAAAAAGAATGAGAAGCAGTGTCAAATTGAATTCGACGCAGCGGAGGAGTACTACGATTTAGACCCGAAGTAAAAGCCCAGTTCAAAAAAGTAACTTAATCGCCTTATTGGCTTTAGTTTTATGAATATGGCACGTGGATGGGCAAATGATGCTTTCTGCGATTTTGTCAATTCGGCGAATATTGTCTTTATGACCCATTCATCGGCGATGCTTGATTTGGTGACCAAAAGCAAAGGGGTCAAACCGACTGATGTTGTGATGTTGGAGGAGGCCAATCTGATGAACGAGATGGAATCATGGGGCAACATCTTCCCATTGGTAAAATTTACCCAAATTTTACAATTATTTTTTGCTTTTATAGTCGCCTTGTGTTCGTTTGTTCGGTGATCATTGCCAGTTAGCTAAAACAGTAAAATCGGAATTCAGTCGACAGCACAACTACGAAAAATCATTGATAACAGAGATGCATGAAGCAATAAAACTATGCATAGGAGAGGTTAGAAATACCATAAATTCTCTAAAATAACCTCCGGGGGGTTATTTTTTTCAACCTACCCTCTAGAGGTGGACTATTTTAGAGAGGGTCGTTATTTTAGGGGAAGTAGGTTGGTAGTATAAATTAGTCAATAACTTGTAAGAAATGTTCTAGCGGCTTGACCAGATCTTTTATTATCTTTTCGTTTTATTATATTTAATTTGAGGAAGTCAACTTTTACCTGCTGCGCCAATATTTGTCCAATACGGCCATCCAGAAGTGGGCCAATCTGATCTTTTACAATGAGATGGTAGCAGACGCAGATGGGTCTGTCAAGGACATTCGATTGGAGGATCTGATCAAAGGACCAAACCGGGGACTGATCACTGATCCGTTGCTGATGGTGGACACTGACCAGATCGAGGGGGAGTGGCGCGATTCAATGTTTATGGTACAATCCCTCATGAATTATGTCATATATTTGGAACTTCAGCCAATTTCAGGCGGAAAATCCTGGATAAACTAGGGTCAAGCCATTCTCATAGCGGCACATCTGAATGAACTTTTCAAACACGGAATTCGACTTTCCCAAATTGTCTGTCCGACATATTCGGCACAAGGGATTTTGATACAGCATGTGTTGTGTGAGCATTTCTGGTTAATCTGTTCCATCACCGAATTTAGCTCAACTTGACCACCATAAAAAGGACTTGTCCACACGGGTTCAATTCGGATCCATCCAATCTTACCATGGGAAACATTTTGACGTCGTAATAAACTCATATCCAACTGATCCTCGGCAAATAATCCGAGATAAGCGGGGATTGCAATATGTGAACCACACAATCAGTCGAGCTCGGCGTCAATTTCTGCTAATAACAAGCGGAAATGCATTTTCCGCGGCAATGTCCGAAACGCGGCGACTGGTCGATGTCATCAGATCAGAGGTGAGAGACACCATTTTTACAGTAATTATCAAATTTATGAGTTATGACTAGTTAAAGCCTTGTTAGCACTCTATTAAGCACATTTTTAATTTTACTTTTCGTTCTTTTCTATTATGCATATGAAGAATGTTTGCCATCTGTTTCAGGGACGTGTCATTGGTCCGAATGAGCTTTTTGGCCTGGGGCCAAACCAATTTGAGATGTTCGTGCAAAGTGAGGAAAACAGACATCGAGCGGAATCGAAAGCACATTTTGGGAGAAGAGACAACCGCAATCATTGGAATGGAGGACAATTCGGCAGGGCGAATGGGCCAAGGCGAAATGAGCGTTGGCGCAATGACTCCAACAAATGATCCGCGCAGACCATTTAATCAGAAATCTTAAATGTATTGTTAGGATTATTTAATTTTCGGACTTTGCATTTTTTTTTGTCCATTTCGACATTAACTGCGCTGCTGTTATTATTATTGCCTTTGCCGATTGTAATTGATTTCAATTTTGAGTTGATGAAAAGGGTAAATTTGGATGCAAATTCGTTTTTTTACGCTGTTTTTTATGTCGGTTCTTTATTTTTTATATTCATTGTTTGTTTTTAAACATTAATTTACAGAGCACTCACTCAGGGTTGACTTTTAAGGTATAATTTATATTTTTATTCATAGAGAAAGGAGTCGGTGGACAAGTTAGGCTGTGTGGTTTTAGGCTGTGTTGTTTTTTCGGAAGGCAGCTTTTCTATTTGCTCCCATTTCAGCTTTATATTTTGTAATTTACTACTGCCAAATTATTTTGGCGAGATCAAGTTTCAATTAAGTTAAAACAATCTGAAACGAACGCAAATGACTATAAAAATTCAAATATGCAGTATACTCAAATTCAGATCAGCAAATCAGCTTTTAAACAAATTCAAATCAGCCAATCAGCTCTTTCGCTTCAAATTAGTTTACGCTTTCCTTTTTTCATTCTATTTGATCTCGCCAAGATAATTTGACAGTATTTTTCAGAATTTTATGCATATGAAAAATCTGTTTCAGGGACGTGTCATTGGTCCGAATGAGCTTTTTGGCCTGGGGCCAAACCAATTTGAGATGTTCGTGCATAGTGAGGAAAACAGACATCGAGCGGAATCGAAAGCACATTTTGGGAGAAGAGACAACAGCAATCATTGGAATGGAGGACAATTCGGCAGGGCGAATGGGCCAAGGTGAAATGAGTGTTGGCGCAATGACTCCAACAAATGATCCGCGCAGACCGATCAACCAGAAATCATAAACATATTTTTAGGATTATTTAATTTTCGGACTTTGCATTTTTTTGTCCATCAACATTAACTGCGCTGCTGTTATTATTATTGCCTTTGCCGATTGTAATTGACTTCAATTTAAGTTGATGAAAAGGGTAAATTTGGACGCAAATTCATCTTTTTACGCAGTTTTTTATGTCGCTTCTTTATTACTTTTTTTATATTCATTGTTTGTTTTAAACATTAATTTACAGAGCACTCACTCAGGGGTTGACTTTTAAGGTATAATTTATATTTTTATTTATTCTTAACTTGTATCGTAGAGAACAGAGGTCGGTGGACAAGTGTATGTAGGCTATTTTGTTTTTCCGGAAGGCAGGTTTTCTATTTTTGCTCCGATTTCACCTTTTTGTATGCGCTTTTTTTAAATTTAAATTTGTTTTTTAATGTGATTTTATACGGAAAAGGACAAAAAAGTCGTGGACAAAAGACCACCCCCCCCTTCGCCTCCCCCTGATCAAGAATTTCACTATGGACGGATCTATGGCTAAAGTAGATTTTATGGACCACGTGAAATCGCCAAAAAAATGGCCAATCAATTCCTCTTGTCGAGCTGATTCCGCGCGCCATACATTCCGCGCGCAATTAAAAAAATGATTCGACTACTATTTTATTATTAGACCTTTATTTTTGGTAGAAAAATGCTATTTTTGCAAATTGTTTTTCTTGAAAATATCCGGATTCTCGTTGATTTTTGGGCACGAGATACCGGTTTCCGGATTTTTTTGACACCAGAGAGCTTCCTGGTTACCGGATTTTTTAAGGGCACCCGGCTGCATCCCTGCATACGCAGTCCCGCGTGCGCTATCTTCTCCTTTCGTTCTCTTTTTCTCTGTTTATCATTAAGTACAGAATATTGATTTTTGCCGATTCTTTTTAGTTTAAAATGTGTGCTGCTGGTGTGTTATTTTTCTAATATGTAAAGAGAATAAAGGTCTTGAAAAGGCTGTACCTGTAAATTTTTCAGGGTTTGAAGAAGCAGAAATTTTTCGGTAAAAAGCAAACAGTCAAAGCCCCTTTAGGATTTTTTCTGGATTTTAAAAATGCTTTTATTTTTACAGATTTCCATTGCATAAATAGAAGCAATATTATTCAATGCTTTTCCAACGATTGCTCCGTCCGCTTGGTCCATCGCCTAATTTTGGAGGCCTTTTGCGCCGTCCTTTGGTCGTTGCGCGGCCATTTTCCGGCGCAACTTTGATGCGGCGACTGTTGCGGGTGCCGTGCCATGGGATGTTGTTCGCCTTGCCAACCCATTCAACAGGTTTGACTTATTATTAATGGAAAAACTCGAAATGTATCCTAACAAAAAAATAAAAATTTTTTTACGGCGGCCGGGGAGAAAAGGGAAAAATTCGAAAAATTTCGTTCAAAATGGGGTTCTCTATTTTTGTGTCCCGTCAAAGTTTAGGCGTCCCATAAGTATTTTTTAGTAAAAATTTTTTACGGTCCGAAAATAAAGCTCGAAAGCGTTTTCTCATTCAGGCTTTTTAAGTTTTAGGCTTTTTCTCTCAGGATTTCTACCTTAAGCGTTTTCTCTATCGAGCTTTAGATATAAGTTGCGAATTTTCTCTGCCGCGCTTTTTAAGTTAAGCATTTTACCGTTCGGACTCTATAAAATATTGTGGGACGCACAAACTGTGATTGAAAGCGTAAAATGTAAAAAAATACTGAATTGGACGCCTAAACTGTGACGGGACGCCTAAAATAGAGAAGAACCCAAAATTGGTCAAAATTTGATCAATTTCCTTACCAGAAGTGGTCTAAAACACCAAAAATTTTCCCAGGCGGTGCCCATCGGCATCGATAGATGCCTATATACATGTCCCGGGTAAGGGAGGGACAGGTTGGGATGATGCCCTTTTTTTTGGCCTCACAACCCAAAATTCCAAAATTCGCGGCAATAGCCCTGTAGGGGAGGGTTAGGCGGACACAACTGTATGGGGATTCACTTCCTCTGCCGGGTGGGCAAAAGGCCTTAGGCAAAAGGGGGACGAGGGGAAAGACACTTGGGGTTCAACTCAAATTCACTGATTTTCAGGACGAATGCGCACTCCCGCTGATGGGCACTGATCGAGCGGAGTGGCCGGCTATGCACAGACACTGAGGTGAGTAGCAGGGGACGGGGAGAAGGAAGTGGGAGGGGTGCGAACTGGGGAAGCGATGACCGTTGGCAAGTCGTCCACCGGGCGCTGTCGCGTATACGCCTCTCAAGGTGC
>JAEHOM010000419.1:0-12139 GCA_016433075.1 Hoplolaimus columbus | reverse complement strand
GGGGTGGGTACTGGGGTCGCGCAAAAATTTTCGGATTTTGAGGGGGCTGCCCACGTGTGGGCTTGACACATTATAAATTAAATTGGGTGCAAAACATAAAAAGTATGCCTTAGTTTCGGGTGTTTGTTCATTGAACTGGTGGAAGTGTTCTTTAATTTGCTCGAGCAGAAAGGAGACAGTGCCACGGTCCATTTGGATCAGTTCGTCGTGTGTGATCAAATACAGCTGAATGCGCAGAATGGTGTGATCACATTTAAAAAGTGACTTATACATATTTTGTAACTCATTTTCAATGAGCACCATTTTTGGCCGAAATCCGAACTTTGTCTAACATATTAAAATCGAGAGAAGAAACCTGTTGCCCGCCGATCACCATTTTGTTCCTTCCCTCCAACACATTGACAAAAGCTCGTTGGCCATTCTCGATGTTGCGCCATGACTGCACAAACTTTGCTGCATTTGGATGGTGCAGACTGACGGTCAAATTTACAGAGATCTGTCGATTAAGTGAAAAAATAAATAAAAAATAAATTTAAAAAAAATGAAACCTCGTCAATATTATTTGGGGCCACATTGGTGGGCTCTGCTGGCGTTGCAGAAGAAAGGGAACGAGTTGACCGAGGACGGGTTGGTTTAGTGGCAGTTGACGACAACAACTGATCACCGCCACTATCTGCTGATTCTTGACAATAAAAAAAAGTATTTTTAACGAAAATTGTGTAAATCATCATTTTAGAGTAACAAAAAAAAGTTACTTTGGCCTGCATTCGGCGCCGAACTTTTGTATATGCTCATGCCAACATCGAAGCATTTCTTCAATCGGCAGGCACGACATGAATTGCGCATACCATCTGACATAGAAAAATTACTTCTATATACATTCCATTTGCATAACTCTTATCTGGTACGCAAGTACACACTGATGTTCTGTGCCTAATTATGCTTTTATACATGAACAAACTGTTGTATACGCTTATTATATACTTCAGCTGAGTCAGTCGCAATTTTTCCCTTGTTCTTATTCCTTTTTAAATTTTCTGGTCCGGTTTTGATTCCGACTATTTCAGTTTTAGTTCTGGCTTTATTCTTGATCTGTGATCAATCACTGATCAAGAAGCCAATCAATATAGACATTGGATGATGAGACAACCTCTGCTGCTGACCACACAACTGCCGTCTCTTCGGCACACATAACGACGGGAATCGAGCACTGATCGTCGAAAGAACGAGCCACAGGCACGGCATGCCGGCACACCGAAGTACATGCCGTTGATCAGCCCGGAACATACGGGACAACCAACCGGCGATTGCTGCTGCTCACCACTTGGAGATGACGTCACTTCGGTTTGCACAATGGCATACAGGCCTTGGCCTTCTTCCATTATTGTGTAAGTGATGCAATTGATTTTTTCTCTAAAACTTTATCTGCTGATAATTAGGAGGTATCAATATTCAATATTGATAAATAAGTATGCATTCTGTTGTATAAATGACAGAATCATCACAGAAATTCCAAATATATAACTGTAATTGTGTATTCTTTTTATTCAAGTTAAATAACTTTGCGTGTTATTCATTTTATAAATATAAATACGGGGACAGCTAAGTACAAGTACAGAAGTACATGGCACTGGTCGCTGGGATTGTTATGTCTTTTTCGCTAATTTTTATTTGATGTTCATCAAATGCCAATGCCAATTTGCTGTTTTTGAACCATCGCAGATCTAGCGACGCCTTGCAGGCAGCGAATCCATAAAAGGAACAATTTTGCCAGCAGTGACTAGCTGACTAGTGAGGCGTCGTAAGTAAACAGGTTCGATCAAAAAGAAAGGTTTTTGGACGACCAACCAAAAAACCCCAACAGAGATACCTATGATCTTTACAGAAATGGATGATGATATGGTTAGTCGTAGTATGAGTGTATGTACAAAGTACAAACAAAAGTGTGTGTGTGCCCATTTTAAGATGACAATCAATAGTGCACCGAGCGTCACCCACTGCTGACTAGCGACTACCCATTTTATTACCCTAATGCATATTGTGAATTGTGTGCTTCGCTTCTTTTTGGGAACTAGTACTACTGATCTGATCAAGGACTACAATCACTACAAAATGGTTCGGTTTACAAAATATGTGTTAAATAAAGAGAGTCACGTAAAGAATGTGATGTTGGCAAATCCGAGATTTTTGAAGCGGAATTCAGTTAATCGATGTGATGAGAATTGGTTTAAAACTTTTTACAAGGTTTCTTTACTTTTTACAACTTTTTACAAAACTTTTTACAAGGTTTCCCTGCTGTTTCTGTCGCACATTAAGTTTTTCGATTTTCAAATTTTAATAAATAGAGTATATTGAAATATTTTAAATATTTTTATGAATTTTTGATACCTTTGGAAACCATTACTTCACGCGTTTATATTGTTTTAAAATTCAAAAAAAGGATCATAAGCAAAAAGGTCGCATTTACATATGACTTCATGATCAGTCTGTCTTCCCTTTGACAGCAGGTCTTCTCGGTCTTGCCAGCAATGCTTTCAATGCGATTTTGGCCACATAGTATATGCAACAGGAGAACAACATGAGCATAAGGCCTCCCAACAGTGCCAAGTCAAGGTTGTACAGCTCAACGGTGCTGAGGTTGCGCGACTCGCTCAACAACTCGGGCAATTCCCCTCCGTTCAGTTCCAAAAATCGGAACGTTTTGGTTAGCTTTTCCATTGCTGTGAAGGGCTAAAAAATTATGAAACAAATAAAATATTTTTTTGCGCTTTTAATTTTAATACCTTTGTCAACAGTAGGTTCCGGGTACGCTTGGCATTGGTGGCATATCTGCGAAATTTTCTTTTATTATAAAGGTCTTTATCCTTTATAGCTACATGTGAACCCACAGTCCCTTCGTACCCATTTAAAAGATGAGAAGAGGCTCAAAAGCAATGACTTTTATATTTAAATTTATTTGAATAGGTAATTTAATTATTAACATATTATTTTCCCTAATTTTTCTCCGAATAATTTGCATCGATTTTTATTACTTTGGATCACTAAGCACTGTGCGAATTGCTTCCCGGAATTGGTCGCTGTCCTCCAACAGTGCCCTTTTCTCAAACGGCAGTGCCCATCCGTTCCGTTCCACAACCCGTCCATTCCGATGCTGATCCGCAAAAAAGCCCATCGTTATGAGCGGAACGCCGGCCCGGCCAGCCTCCATCAAACTGTTGTAGCCCCCGTGGGTGATGAACAGCCGAAGTCGGGGGTGTCCTATCATCAATATTGACGGTCAAAAAAACTGGTAGAGAATACAAAAAATAATTCAAATTTTCATCACACTAAGAAATATAAGTATTCATAAAAACTTGAATTCAAATTTTTCTATTTTTGTTTAATTTTTATCGAATAAAAATTTAATTTGAATTTTTCACAATCAGTTAAATCATGACATGAATCCAACATATATGAACTGGAATAATTAATCCATTTGATAATTTGTTAGTATAACTGAATACATGTATGAAAATTTGGGTCAGAATAAGTTAGATTTCGGAAACAAAAATAACTCACTGAGCAATTCTGCTTGAGGCGCCCAATGAGTCAGGAAGATGTTATCCATTTTCTCGGCCAGTTTCGCTGAGAACTAAATACACAGAATTTTTTCCGTTAAAAATATTTTATTTGGGAAGAATAAGATTATGAATGGTTCTATTCACAGATTACTATATTATTACTTCCATTGGAAAATTGAACTTTGTTCAGACAAGTATTAATGACTAAATTTGCATTCTTAAAAGTATGTCGAAAGTTCATTGAATTTATTGTGGCAAAATTCCTTTATTTTCATTATTCCATTTTGTTCTCTCTTGGCATTTTGTTGGTCATTCATTTGGTGCTTGCTTACATTGTCGTCCTTCTCCACCTTCATTATGAAATGGTAATTGGGGAGTTGGGCAAATGCTCTGAAGAGGTTGCGTCGAAAGTCCTCGGGCATGTCCTTTGAGCGCATAATTGAGCCCATCGAGAAGAACACAACCCCATCGGCGCCCTTGGCCATTTGGGACAGAAATGGCTCCTAAATAATTCTTTTTTTTAATAAATGCATTTTTTCATCAATTTTATTATTGCCTTTAACGCTTTTTGCTGTGTTCCGCCGGTCATTTCCTCCTCTTCCATGCCGAGTCCTCCGATGTACACGACATTGGGAAAAATGGGTCGTGGGAAATCGACCAGCTCATCAACTGCAACGAAAATGAGCGGAGACTCACTGACAATGCGACGGATGTCCGGGAAACTTTGCCTGACAAACAAAAAATGGAATTTTATTTGTTTTTAATTAAATTAATCCCAAAATTATTTTATTTGCCAATTTCAAGAAAGTCGAATGTACCCGTAGTGTTTGCGAAAAATTTGTGTCAACACATCAATGCCCTCATGCAAATAGCCGTAGTTTGAAAGGAATGTACGCATCAAATTCAGAAAGCGGCCAGAAATGGACATTTTGTCCGAAGAATCCGAGTCCCAAACCGATGGCACATAACTGGTCGGAAACGGGAGACCGACGATGGAAGCCAAGTGCTCTTGGATAGGACAACTGAAAATAATTTAAAAATACTGTTTTTTGCTTATATAATTTAAATAATTATTTGTGTATTCCTAAATTTTTTAGACAATTTCCTTTTTATATTAATTGATTTAAAATAAATTTAAAAAATAATTTTGATAAAGGGATAATAGGTAAGTCTTACAAGATAATCAGTATTTAATAAAATTTGGTAACCTGCTCAAGACTATGTTTATTGGGATGTTTAATAAGCGCCCAACACCAGCTCCACAAAAGCTTAGTTGTTCTGCGATGATCACATCAAATGCTTGTTCCTTCAATAGCCTCAACTGGTGCTGTTGTGTTGAGATAAAATCTAAATTTAAATATTTTAAAAATATTATAAGAATATTTATACAAATTTTCAGAGAAAATCATTAAAAAAATTGATTTTTTTTTCTATAATTTTACCTTCACAAGCGTCATTTAATGCTTGTTGGAATCCTCGGATATTCGCAAATGAACTGGCGAGAGAAGTGTCTTCAAATGCAGTGTCAGCTAACGTTTTGGCGAAGTGTACTCCGCCTAATTCAAATTTGAAAAAAGTGCCACTGATCCGCCACACTTTTGCCACTTTGGACACATTTAGAGAGCCAAGCGGAACCGTAAATTCTATTTCGAGCATTGTCTATAACAAAAAAAAAGGTATTAACAATAAAAGTAACAAACTATTTTAATGTATTTTGACAAATTTATGTACTTTCATTTATCAATTTATATTTTTATTAAAAATATATAAATTTATAATATAAATCTATTTATATAATATTTATTTTCACATTATATTAATTTTTATGCTATTATTTATTCTTTTAAAAATCTTTAATATATTTTTCAAATAATAAGTAAAAGATTATTTTTAAAAATTATTTTAAATTTAATTTAAAGTAAAACAATAGTTTTTTAAATGCCTACCACATCATGTCCATCATTTGCCAGCGCATCTGCAACTCGTGCATTCGAAATCATATGACTTCGACTGAGTGTCGGGCTGAACACTAACACTTTGTAAGCAGCCCCATGCATGGCGCACATCAACAACCAGCAACAGCAGATGAAAATTTTGAATCGGAGCATAATGGCAAAAAAATGTTCGAAAATATGCCTAAAATTGTTTGAAATTTATTTTTTTCAAAACACAAGGTAGATCTTGATGATTTAAATGTCATTGAAAGATTTTCCCATAAAAATAATTAAAAAATTAATTAAAAAATTTGTGGAAATTTAAAATAACTTATAAAGAAATCGCTCGATTTTTTTGTTTTTAAGTCATCATCATTCATCATTACTTATAAGAAGACCTAATGAAGCGAATAAGCCAAATATCAAAATTGTTTCAATAATTTTTGTTCAATATTTTTATTATGAATAGAGGTATAGACCACAAACACAAATTACCGAATATGCGTAAAATCGCCATAGATTCATAGATTAGATAAAAGTCAACTTCCATAATGCCTTATATAATGGAACAAGCTTGCCTATCTAAGACAAATTAAAAACACATTTGAAATTTTATACTACATACAATAAGCAGAAGGTGGAGACTGTAGCTGATTATATTTATCAAAATTCGTCCGGTACTCTTTCCATTCCATGGCATATTATCGCCATCTCAAATGATTATTTGAGATTATAGTGCACCAAAGCACAACATCAAAAAAGCGATAAGGAGAAAGTATTCATTCATGCGAAAATGATAAAAAAAAGCGCCGGAATGACGGATGTGATCCGGCGGATTGGAAATTGTAGTTTGTGATTTGAGAGTGAAGTGAGTGAATGTATCAAAACGGAGACGACACATATATGAGCAAAGCGGCTTTGAAACTGATCGAATTTAAGAAGAAAAACCTCTGAAAGATGGGCGTCTCAAAATTGTTATTGATAATCGCTATACGCATTACATTACAGTAATTTCATAATATTATACTGTAGTATTCATAAGTAAAAAAAATCGGTCTTATATGTACGCAAATCTGGTTAGAACCCCACAAATTGCCTTTTTATAGGTTATCAACCATGTAGATCACATGGAGATCCATGTAGACATTCATTTTAACATTTACACACATTTAGTAAGCCGACTTTTCTTGCTATCCGTACAAGATTGTCACAGCAAAAAAAAAACTGAATCTGGTCTTGAATAAACAATAAATATAAAACATATTTTACCAAAAAAAAAAGAATAAAAAAAAAGATCACTTTCCCCTAAAGATTTTTACCCCCTAAAGATTACTCACTTTCCACTAAAGTCAAGTACTTTAGGGGGAAAGGGAGTATTTTTTAGGGGGCAATAATCTTTTAATCTTTAGGGGGAAAGTGAGTATTTTTTAGAAGGTAAAAAATGTTTTCCGATATAAAAATGATTACGCCCCGATTTGCGTATAAGGCCAAAAATTCTATAAAAACTGGTTAATGTTGATGATTTATACAACTCCCATCCCTTTTAACCAAATTAGTTGTGATTTTGTGTTTTAGTTCACATTAAGAAAACTCCTTTTGCCAGACCAAAATAGGTAATCCCATTTAAATTGTGTTCGATAGTGCGTAAGCTTTGATTCGCAGACAAGACTTTTAAAAAATATATCAAGTTAGGTTCAAATTTTAAACTGGGACCAAGTTATTTTTCTGTCAAGTGTAGGTGGGAAGTGGGGGGAACAAACAAAAAGACCGGAAAACCGGAACCGGAATCGAAACCAGGACTCCAAAAAAAAAACGGAAAAATCGGAAACAAAATCGGAATTTTCAAAAAAATTCAATAAAAATATAAATATTCAATATGGGAAATGATAAAGCTTCAAAGTATAAAAATAAGCTTTGGAAATTTAGGTAGCCATGAAAATGCCCAAAAAAATTCTTACGAGCTTTTAAAAATTGTTTAGTAGATTTAGATTATTGGCTTTAAGAAAGATTAAGAAAATTTTTTGCTCAACTAACTCTCTAAGGTAAAATTTTTTGCACATCTAAACAACATCTTAACACTTTAAAGAATTTGGGAACTTCTGCCATCTCTGGAGCTGCGTGAATCTCTGGAGCGTCTCTGGAGCGCCTGCGTGAAATTTTTTCGCACGTCTCCGACTCTGTTTCAAAGCCAAGAGCGCACACATTGAACCCATGTGATTGTGAATAAACTTACCTATGATTAAATAAATATTTACGGCAAAGACATTTGTGTCACTTTATAATTTATAATATGACTATTAGTATAAAATTATTTTTATTCTGATTCATACACAAAAAATTTTGTGCATACAATGTGAAAAAATTATAGTTTATAGAAAATCTACACATAGTTTATAAATAGAAAACTTCAATTTATAGATTCAATTAATTATCTTTGATCACGCTCTTTTGATGTTAAATTATTCAATATCACTTTTCAAACGCGCATTTCAATGGTTTGGCGTAGGTTATATTCTGCAACTTTGTTTGAAGCATTTAATAAGCCGAAGATTGGCATTATCCAGAGGCGATAAAAAGTTTGGCGAAAAAGTCGGCTAAAATTGGATCTGTTAATTAATAGAGTTTGGAAATATAATAAACTCAAATATTTTATAAATATAAAATTTGCCGTAGGAAATTTCCATCATATGCCATTTGTCAGTAATGTGATGATAAATGAGTATCATCTGTTGCTTGAATATTTGCAAACCTCGCCATCGCGTAAAGCGCAAAATTGACTGCAAAGCTCGCGATGTAAATGTGTAGCGGGAAATAGAACAGCCAATAGTATTCCCGGTACAATTCCTCGGTTTTCATGTTGTGGAAGTGGCGCACGAATAGACGAATCACAGTACCCATGTTGTAGGGCAAGTTCATCAGCACGAACACCATCGGGATCACGAACAGGACGAGGTTGTTGGTTGTTCTCCAGTTTGGTGGTGCTTCTTCTATTGTTTTAGATTAACAATAAAGATGCTCGGACAAAATTCAGAATAAAATATTTTTTTAATTTTCCAGAGCTTATAAGTCAGGCTTATAAGTCAAGCTTATAAGTCAATATCGCTTGAATTTCGAATCTCTGAATTTTTCGGGACAAATTTCCGAATTTGATGTTAAACAAAAAAAAAATTAGCAAAAAACTTCCTTAAACTTACTTTTCGGGCTGTCTTCCTGTTTTTCTTCTTGTTGGGTGGGCTTTTCTGTGCTTGACCCGGCAATTTTATTTCAACTTGATAACATATGCACTTTTGGATTGCTAAATGTTGTTGATCTGCATGTTATGTATGTTGACAAAAAAGTGTATTGCCGATCATGTCGGCCGGGAAGCTATGGTATTTTTATTTAAAAAAGTTTGATTTCCACGGGAAATTTCACCATTTTTCAAACTTTTCCCCAAAAATTTTCAAAATCCAGAAATTTTGCCGTTTTTAGGGGTGTAAAAAAGTACGAGTTTTCGGGTCAAAAATGAGCTCGTACTTCGTACCTCGTACCGCCATTTTTAGACCTCGTACTTCATACTCGTACTTCGTACCGCCCTTTTTTTTGGCCTCGTACTCGTACCCGTAGCTACGAGTACGAGTACGAATACGAAGTACGAGTACGAGAGCCAAACACTGCTTATGAAGGAAATATCGCTTAAATGAATGTTACCATCCAAAATTTCTCCGATCCCAATGTTCCTGCTGACTGCCTACGAATTTTCTGAATTTGCCTTTACTGTTGTGACCAAATTTGATGCGATGACCTATGACTTAAATCCGTCCTCAACCCATCTTCAATTAAAATATTCCATCCGGCAACGGGCATTTCCTATCACAGGTGGCACCTTCCCTCATCGGGGGAGGGTCAAAATGCGAGATGCCGCAAAAATTTTGAAAATTTATCTACAAAAATGCACTGAAAAATCGAAATTATGTGTACCGCATGGAGGTCGAGGATTCTGCAAGTCCCACAAAGAGGAGAGGATCTCGAAAAATCGGGGGTTGGCTGCTCACCTGGGTTCCTTATATGAAAAAAACCTCACGCGAATGGACTCCCAACCTCTGTTGTGTCCCATTCTGCTGGCAAAGCTCGCGGTTACATAAAAGTGTATGCCTCCTAGCCCAATAATTTTACATTTCTTTCACATTTCGCCCTTATTTGTCCGCCAATAATCTTCGCGTTCCGTAATTCCCTGTGTTATATTTAGGTTTTATATATTTAATATTTAGGTTTTATATATTTAATAAACTACGCGTTCCGTAATTCCCTGTGTATTATATTTAGGTTCTGAATTTTATTTAAGTGTTGTAAAATTCACTATTATTTTTTATTATTATTACTCCTTCCAGGCGGCGTTCCTTCTTTCGATGGCAATCCACTCCCTTCCGGAGTTCTTATAAGTAAAATCCATTCCCAAAGGGGTGACCACTTACATGGGAAGGTGTTAGTACTTTGTACTTTCATAGCATGGTAGTGTGTGGGGGTGGGTATGCGACACCCAGGACTTCCTGCTTGGAGTAGTCAAGCGTGCTACCATTACACCACGTCCCCCCCTATATTTCTAAATATTTCTAAAATAATAAAAATTACTTTTTTATTTCAAAAGCATAGAAAAAAATCAATTTGGAACGAATGTTTAGGCTTCACTTTCGATCTGTATTGATTGGGAATAAGCAATTGAGAAGCATTATTCGAATACCCATCCTTTACATGCCAACCAAAAATAGCAGCACATAGACGCATGAAGCTTGCCAATTCCTGCTGAAGGGCTGAGCCCACTCATCAGCCCTCGGGTCAGTCTGAATTATACAAGGCATATGGAAATATCGATAAGCAATAGAACATGGGCGAATGAAGATGGAGTCATGTGAAAAGGTCATATGCAATGCCTTTGTAAAATATGTGAATAAAAACCACGAAAATCAATTAGAAACGCCATTCATTTGTAGAAAAAAAAAACTATTTCTCAAAAATTTACTCCATTTCCTACTCTAAAATCGAGTTAATCCTTATGAGTTTTGGCTAATAGCAGGGATTTTATTTTATGCTAGGGGATCCTGACGTAACTTTCACGCTTGACAGCGAACAAAAATTTTTCATAAAATTTTTTGATCATAAATTGTAAAGCGATACTATTTTAGAGCCTTGATTTAGCTGCTGTAACTTCTTTAAATACAGTAACCATAACCATACTATATTTTGGCCTTTAGCCTTAGAACCACAAAATGCGGCTTCTTATTTTGTTGCTCCCAACTTTGTTCAGCATTGTGCTCGCTAAAGAAAAGGTAAACATAAACCAAATGTTAGCGATAATAAAATGTCACATTTTTTCTTGTTAGCAAATCACAATGTATGAGATGCTAAAACTGTACAATGACCTCACCGAAACATTGGAATCGGCTAACCCAGTCGACTTTTTGAAAAACAGATCCATGGCCAGAGCAAACGAAACGAAGAATGTGCTTGTAAAGTTGAAGGCTGTTCTGGAGAAGCATGTGCCCAATGACAAACAGGCAAGTTAATTTTTTGACTTTTCCCCACTTGCCTGGTATTTTTGCCGATCTTAACTCTGTCAATATATTTTTCAAGAAAAAAGTGCAATTTTTATGCAATTTTTAGGCCCAAAAATGCACTGTTGCGGAATTCGGACACGCATTGGCGCAACATTCGCCAAAAATGAATTTAACTGGAACTGAGGCTAAAGAGGCCGAAAAATATGGTGCTTTTGTAAAAAAAGTGTCGAAGCAGTTTGAAGGCAAAAAGAGTGAATGCAAACAGAAAGCAAAGTATTTTTTTACTTATATTTTAAATTTTAAATAAGTACATCAAAATAACGTCAAAGTGCCAGTACAGCAAATAAAAAAAAATTATCCAATTTTAGCGCTGCGGCAAATGCCGAACTTAAGTCAACCATTGCGGACATCGTTATCGTATATGCAATCTACCAAAGTATCATTTAGCATATTTTTGTTTATATGGCCAATCACATAAGTAATTAAAAATAACTTGAAAACATTGGTTAGGCCAGACTCACGTTTGATTTGAGTTTCATGTGAGGTCAGAAAACGCAATTTTTCAAAAATGGCGTTAAATGATTCGGAATACGTAAAAATGATAAAATATGATCAACCAGAGCAGTCACCTTTTTGACAAATATTTGTATTTTTTTTTGCGTGACTAGTTGAAACTGACATCAAACACGATGCTAGCTCATCAATTTTGACTTTAAATAAATAAAATCCGAGAAAAAAAATCGTAAAAATCAAAACAAAAATTGTTCAGAGCAAAAGCCGGATATCCGGTTTTTCATCAAAAAAGAGGGAATTTGGTGGTGGGGTACAAACCTAAAGCAACGCGAAATCAATTTAGAAATTTCGGACATGGTGGACGATCTGAATCCCGACAGACTGATGAATCAGCACAGTGTTCAAAAGGCCGACGATAAGAAGTACAAAAGCACCGCTGATCGGTGGATGCATGTCAAAGAGAACAAGGAATTTTACGATAAGCACTTTGCCGCAATAAATGAGGTGCTTGACAAGGTCAAAAGTGAAGCGGAAAAAATGGATGGTAAAATATACGTATAATAAGAGTAGTAGAGCACCCCCCCCACCCCAACCTGGC
>JAEHOM010000418.1:0-12142 GCA_016433075.1 Hoplolaimus columbus | reverse complement strand
GCACCCGAGGGGTGGGTGGGGTGGTCACCTCATTGGCAAAAAGTCGGTTGGGTGGTGGTGGGGGGGGGGGTCAGACCCACCTTGGACATGTGTGATCCTAATAAGTTTGGCGATAATTATATTTCTCTGAAATAATTGTATGGCCAAGGTTCCTGAATGATCTCCAAAAATTTTAAAAATTTTTATGATCACTGATCATCTTTCGTTAAAATTATGCAAAAATTTCTCTCATATTCGATTTCTGATTAATTCTAATTTTGCGCTAATTGAATCAGTTTGAAACAAACACGTTAATAGGAAATGGCAATTCTGCTGGTACAAACGGAAATGCGGCCGCAACGCTCCTGCTAATCCGCAAGATAGATTGCTCACCCCCTCGTGTATCGGATGGGCTGCCAAGCTGCCAACATTGGAAATAATCTTCGGGATAAGTACTTGGGCAATTTTGCTTACCAGGTTAATATTTTTTTCCTTCTGGTTTCGACTTATTTATTTCCACACAGGCCCCAAGATGCCAAGAAAATGTTGGATTGATTGCACAGGTTGTTGCCGAATGCATTGAATGTTTCCGAGCAAAAAAAACCACACGAGCGACACAGGATTCCGTGAGTTTAACATATTAATTTTTCTTTAATGTGTACATTGTGTTTTCCTCACTTAAGACTTAAGATTGCGCATTGTAATTCTTCGCAATGCTTGCCCGAAGGTCATTCGCGGATTCGCGTACATCATGAAGTAAATAAAATTAAATTTTAAAAAGCAAATTACTTTTTAGGTATGAAATCCCATTGGTACAATACGAATTACAGCGTTTAACTGGGCAGCGGAGTTAACTGTAATTGTTCCCATTTTCCAACAAATTACAGGTCTTTTTTATTTTGATCCGATTATTTAATTAATGATTTTTTTTCAGGACATCCATTTCATCCGCCCGGACAATGAGGAACAGCGAGCGACTGATCAAAGCGTCCATCCGAGTACCGTTGTCGACACTGGTGAGGATTCCCTTCTTTATTTAGTAATCAAATACATTTAAACTTCTCGTCAGGCGTTGTGCATCCGATGCGCACGAATTCTTTCGCAATAGCCACGTGGCCTTTCAGGTTGTTCATAGCATTTGCAAATTTATTGCATTTTATATTTCAAGGCACCGCTCGTACTCCCCATTACACTGTGCGGGAGAATGATGGGAACCTGTCAATGGGCGTTCTGTAAAGTAAACAACAAAGTTTTTGAATAAAGATTAATTTTTCTGTTTGAGCCAGGATGAATAATCTTTGCTATGTGGCATTGGGTCCTACCTCATTGCCATCCCCTGTAAGTACCATATATATAACTAATACTTTTGGAATTTGTTTATTATAGGCTTACACTTACATCGCGGAGGAATATGTAATTACATTCTTGGTCTAAAATCTAAAAATGAATACATTCCGAAACTTTCAGGCTAAGCGGGGACGTAATATCTACAATTACTATGCCCAGCACAAGTTCAATACGAATGCCCGACTGGAATTCGTCCGCGCTGAGCTCAACACCATCTTCAATTGGCCACCGATGAACTACGAAGAATTGACTCAGGGTTGTCATTCATGCACACTACCTACCTGAAGAATCCGCTCAAATGCCTGAATGCTGATGTGAGTGGTAACCATGTATCAAATTATTTGTTTGTTTCTCTGATCTTTGTTTCTCTTATTTGTTTCTCTGATATCTCTCTGGCTATTGTATTAATATCTTGCATCACACGTGTTTTTGTTTTCTCCTGGTCGGTCTCAAGCATTTCACTTTGCCAATTTGTTTATCTCTATAGTATTTTGAACAATATTTGTTTCGCTTTTCTTGATAAATTTATGGTATGTGGTTGAAATTTGGTTGTTGTTGATTAGGCAGTCATGTCGAACTCCGATTGCTCCGCATATGGAAGAGGGGTGCAGAAATCGTTCTTTCCTTTAAGGATGCAACATGGGGGAGGGGATGGAATGGTTGGTTGACTTCCCCTCTTCCTAATGACATAGATCATAGACATTGCCAGCAGTTCTTGTCAGCGCTTCCTCCGGACGATCGAATAGGAAGAAAGGGCGAGAAACAAACACTCAGGCCCGCAGTTATGTAAGGAGATATGACATAGGGAACGGACGCTTGGAAAAAATTAGCGAAGAAAATTTGTGACTAAAAATCGTCTCATTTACTCAGTGGCTTTCTTAATCATTCGATAAATTTTTACCCGGCAAGCCCCGCCGGTCCCCTTGACCCTCTCCCATGTTCATATCACAAAACAGACTTTGACAGCAATTAGATCTCCATAGAAAGCAAATATTGTATTAAAGTGACAATATAAGCAAAAATCCTTGGATTTTTTTAAATCCAGCCTAGACCGAGCCGGAAAATCATGACCGTTTTTGGGCCGAGCCGAAAATGCCCGGCCAGGGTTAATCCGTAAATTTTCGGCCCGTTATCAATTATCACCCACTGCAGCCGATGAATCAATTCAGTGAGCATTTACGAATGAACCAATTTGTATCATGAATTTTGCCCTATATAACCAACCCAATCTTGAAGCGAGTTTATTATGTTTCGTTCATTTACCTCATAAGCGGTCGCTTTAATATAAGTGATAAATATGATTAAAAACCGAGATACAAAATAGCAATGCTAAAGTCAAAATGATCAAAATATTATTATTAGTAAAAATTGCGTAATTTCGAAAAAAACATGAGGGGTATAGACACGATGGAAGAGATCTGCCTGCGGCAAGTAGTGCTCGGTAAAAATTTTTATTTTTTGTTCAAATTGCTTTTAGGCAAAACTTTTTCGAAGAAAATGAGATTTTGAAGTTATTCTTGGGTTTTTTACCTTCCGGACGGAAAATGTTTGGGAAAAATTTTGCCCATAGTTCACAGCCTTATACGCTACAAAATAATAGAAAAGCTAAAAGCATCGAAATGGACGATTCCCTCTCCCTATTATTCCTTTACATCACTTTTCGTGTCCATATGAAATTACGCCTTGGTACATGACAAAAAATAAAAAATTGATAGGTTAAGTGGCATACAACTGTATGACATTGTCCGACAGTCAGTATTAGAAGCTATGTATGCATGAGTTCTTTTTACAAAAGGCTTTCAAATCGTCACAAGCCTTCTGGGTTCATTGCTCCTGCAAGGGCATGTGACAAGCTCCCGTCGGTATCCATCTGTTGATGCTGTTGCGAGGTTGGCTGTTGCTGCTGGGATGGCATTGTGGGGCAAATGGTCTGAAAAAAGCACATATCCTTTGAACTAAAGACTAAAGGAAACCGCTTCAAATGCAATTAAATTAAACGCATAAAAAGAGATATCAATTTAAACCATATAGAGCCAGCACAATCAAGTTCGCATGAAATGAAGCTTGATAGATTTACATAACAAAACTTTGCTTATTTTAATGAATGAAATTCATTCTAAAATGTAATAGGTTCCACTTTCCGCAGGGAATTTTTGGTTTTGGCCCAACCCGAATTGCATAAACAAACCATTGATTTTTTTGATTCTTTCTGAGCTTGTCTTGGCGGCAATTGTGCAGGCGCTGTGTTGGACATCACTTGTGAGGATGAGTCATCAGCGGGCTTCAAGTTTATTGGCAGTTTGGCTGGAGAGCCTCTAGGCCCAGGCCGAAACTAAATTTGTTTAAAAAAATTTGAACACACTGTATCAGATATCACTTGTGATGAACCATCAGCGGACTTCAATTGTTTGGTTGGAGAGCCTTTGGGCCCAGGGCAAGACTAAAATTGTTTGTCAAAATACATGGACAGACATAAAGTGTAGGAAACAAACAGGCTTTTTCTTCGAGCGAACTGCCTTTTTCGCCTTCTTTTTCGTTGCTGTCTTCTTAACAATTGGAGGAACTCTTTTCTTGAGGGGGGGTTCTTCCTCCTCTTTTTCGTCTTCCTCCTCCTCATCATCTTCGCTTGACTCACTTTTCCCTTCCTCCTCCCCATCTTCTTCTTCATCTTCAATTTCCGGTTCCTCTTGTTCCGCCTCTTCTTCTTCCTCATCCGCTTCTGCTTCATTCGCTTCATCTGGCTTGAACTCATCAGCATCATCATCGACGTTTCTATAACAGAAGTTAGGCATTTTATATTTTAATAACTCTGTCTCTGTGGTGAAAACATAAAATTAGGAGTTATAATATGTCAAATAATAATTTGGCCAATATTTAAAATCTGCAAAAAAAGTGCATTTAGAACTCATTTTTAATGAATTCATTTCTACATTCTGAAATGACTTCCAACGTTTTTAGTGACCAACAACCATCAATTCTATAATAAAATAAAGCCTAATAGATAGGAAGAGGCAAGAAACATATATTTGTTTCCACTAATGCAGCGCAATTTATTGGGATAAAAAGTCGACCAAATTTTTTTTTGTTCCATATAGAAAAACGGTGGTCGAATTATCATTTCATCATGCTTTATCTCAATCCTATTATAAAATAAGCTCAATGAGATAGGAAGAGACAAGAAACATATCTTCATCTTTCATCTTCAGTAACGTAGAGCCTTTTATGGGCATAAAAAAAGTCTCAAAGACAAGAAATTTTTTTATTCCACAAATAAAAGCGGTGGTTCATCTATGGTCTATGGTGCGATGACTTACTTTATCGGCCTGCGTTGCGGTCTCGCGAGAGCACTGACCGCCCTGTCTGCCAGCCTGCCTTCCTCCACCGCCGGCTTTCCTTCCGCCTCTCCGTTTTCCTCCTCGTTCTGTTCCTCCTCTTCCTCCTCCTCATCTTCTTCATCTTCCATCTCTTCCCTCAACTTGTTTCGCATTTTGACCGCTGCTCTTCGCAGAGGGCGTCCTGTTTCTGTGCGTTCTTCCGCACTGATCTCTGAATAATAATGTAAACACAAGTTCATTGAAGTTCAATTGGTAATGTCAAATTATTTTGATGAGATTAAGCAAAATGAAAGAGAGCATAAACTATAACTCGAAGCGAAAAATGTGATTGGTCGCTTTGAATTTGTATTAATACATTTGAATTTTTATATGCATTTGCTTTCGTTCATATTGATTTTACGGACCCTAACAAGCTTGATCTCGTCAAAATAATCTGACAGTATCCAAACCAACCTTCATCTTCGTCCTCGGAAGAACTTGCTTTCGGTCCCCACTTCTTGGGCGTTGTCTGTCCTTTGCCCCATTTGGGCTTCTTCCTGTTCGATGGTTTGCCTGACTCACTCTCACTTCCGCTTTGCTCAAACTCTTCTTCCTCTTCACTGGTCGATGAACCGGCTCCACGTCTGATGAGAAATTTGAATATTTAACAAAAATGGACAAACAAACTATTTATAACTACCTCTTAGCACCACGCTTTTTCCCCCGTCTTCTTCCTGCTCCATTTTGCTTTGCTCTTCCTTGCTTTTTTTTCGATGGTCGATAATCACTGTCAGAATCGTCATTGATAAAGTCATCATCACTTTTGCGTCGTCCTTGGAAGCCAATACCCCTATAAAAATGTCGGAAGCTTAAGCTTAAAGGACCAGCTCCTTAAAACAAACAATAATTACAAATCACTGCCAAAATAAAAAATTGTGCTCCACTTCCAATATCCCATAATTTTTTCAATTTCAAAAAAAGTTTTTCAGTTTGCCGATGATAATATCATAAGTACCTTGCTGTTCGTCTTTCAGATGGAAGATATTCATCCTCGGATGGCTCAGGATCCTCTTCTGCTTCATCCGCACTGCCCGCTTTCCATTCGTCCTAAAAATATTTGATTTTGTTTCATGCCCTATTAAAACAATCAATAAAAATCAAAATTAACATGAAATATAACTGTGCCGACACCTACTTAAATGAAGGCAAATCTTCCCCCCCCCCTTCCCCCGTCCCGATTTATTCGTCCTCGGTACGTCCTCGAATCTGATGAGATGAATCGAACCGTGTCGGACTCGGTGGCATTGTCAATGTCCAAGTCCGTCAGCCGCTTCCCTTTCCGTCCGCCCTTCCGTCGTCCATTGGCGTTTCGACTGTTCGGCGGTCTCGCCGGCGCATTTGCCCTTCTCCGTTCCTCTTTGAGCTTCTCTCCCCCTTCCTCCTCCTCCTTGTCCAGCTCCTCCTCCTGTCGTTTCTTCTCCGCGTCTATTATGTTTTGCATATCCTTTCCACGACCAGCACCTGCTCCAGCATTTACATCGTCCACTAAAATGTGAGATACATCTTACATATTAGGAGGTTATATTAAAAATAAATAAACCAAGGATTTTCGCATCAGGATCAATGGTTTCCATAGCTTCCTAAATATAGGAAAATTATATAAAAACAACAGTGCTTTAACGAATTAAAATGAACCATTGGGATGCATAGGTATTCCAGGCTGATTTAGGTTCATTTTTCGTAAAATGAAAATTTTATGAAAACTACATTTATATTCTAATATTTTGAGAGTATTTAAGCAATGGTTAGTTGTTAAAACTTTTTAAATTCTTTTTTTTTCTTCTCAAATATTCCATGTGGAATCGCATTTGGGTCTTTATTTATTTTTTACTATTTTCAAAAATAACCTGAAGCTGTTCATCATAGGCGTGGAAGTTGTAGTCCACTTTGTTCAGCGCTCTTCGCGACCTTCCCTCCGCAATCGTCACAATTGGTCCGAAGGACTTTTGCACGCGTTGCTTCTCGCGCGTCCGCTTCATCACAATTTTCATGGCGCGTTTCTTAGATTTACGCGCTCTTTCGGTCCCTTCTTCGCCCGCTTCCTCCGCTTCCGAGCTGAACTCCTCCGACTGTTCATCATCGTCCTTCCGGAGAGCCTGTGAATGTTGGAGGTGAACAATAATAAGAGGCTTGATGAGACAAAGCAAGCAAACCAAAGGGATGATATTGTTCAACGAGATGCCAATGTAATCCATTTCACGCTTCAGACGATCTGCTGCTTCTCTCCTGAATTTGGGTTTGGTCTGAACCATCTCCATACAAACCCAATCCCCCATTTTTGGATGCATGAATTTAAGGTAATGGTCGGGAAATAAAAAGTTATGCCAATTTTATACCCATAGAGTGAAAAAGGCTTTTGCATAAAATGCCAAATGCGATTTGAAAGTGGATTTGCAGAAATTGCCCAAAAATCAAAGGAGAAACATTTTATTATGTCAAAAAGTCAAAGTGTGTCAAAGGTCCGTACTTTTTTCGCTCAGCCTCAGAGCTCTTGCGCTCTTCCATCATCATCACAAGTGCATAAGTGAGACGTTGGACCAAGGTCGAGTGTTCACAAAGCGGACAGAACCAATCGCCATCCGGCACAAACCACAGCTGAGGGCGGAGACAAAACGTGTGCCATGCGGTATCACAAGAGTCACAAAGCAGCAGCTAGAATTAAAATCGATAAAAAGAGAAAATGACATAAAAATGCTCACGAGATCGGGACTCTTTGAACCCTTGCATATCTGACAGAGGGTCTGCTCAGTCGCCTTCTTGCGCTCTCTCTGCTTCTTCTCGGTCGCCGACTCTTCCTCATCGTCACTCGACTCTTCATCCACAAATGTGATGCTGGACGGGTGCTTTTTCATAAAAGATCGACGAGCATATGAAGCAGCCGTGGGTCGACGACCAGCAACACGCATTCCGGACTTTTTTCTTCTAAATTTTGGGGTTCGGCAAAATGTGTTTCTAACAAGCATAATGTTTCTTCTCTGAACTCCTTTTTTGATCCTAACAATAATATATGTCATTTGGACGAACCCTTTTCCCGATGGTGTCGCCTTTTTGCCTCGCATTTTCCCACTTCGGCCACCTTTGGTCCTTTTCGTAGGTGGGCGCCCAACTTTTCGCTTGGGCTTTTCGTCGCCTTCCAACAAAAATTCGTCATCCGAAGAATTGTCTTCGGACTCCGCATCTTCCTCCTCGGAATCATCTTCACTTTCTTCAGTGCAACTGCCCGCAGTTGCCGGTGCAAATCCCTGAAATATTCCATTTTTGATTTAAGTTTTCAGTGTCGAATTTTACCAATTTGCCTAGAACAATGGGTGCTGCGGACTCGCTCGCTTCGGAATCATTTCTGTTCTGATGATGGCGAGGAGATGCGCCAGTGAACATGCGCAAATTTTGCATTGCTGTGTTTCTAGCACTCCGCCTTGGCAACACACGACGCTGATCCTCCTATATAGCAGATTTTTACGCTCACGTCCTATATGAAGTCTTGTAGATCCTCATAATCATAAAAAATGACAACTGCGGAGATCGAGACTGCGTTTCGATTTCCGATCATGACAAAGAGTTGGTGAAGGGTTTTTATCATAGGGTCACTTCTTAAAATGTTTTTATGAACAGAATTATAAGCGTAGAGTCTCATAGGCTTAATTGCAAGACGAAAATATGGAAAAATTTCAAGATTTAAAAGCGTAACAGCGGAAAATTTTTGAAAGTACCCTTCTGTTTAGGCAACAACTCTAAATGTAACTAGGGAGGATAGGTTGACCTTAAAGACTAGCCCTCCAGTATTGACTATTGATGTCTTCAGTAAAATATTGACAGATTGAACTGATAAAAAAAACTGACTGCTTCGAGTTCGGCCAACAATGACTCGTCCAATTCAGCCGTCTTTTCAGCCTCTTCGTGGCTAGCGGCCTTTTGCGCAGTCGTCTCCTGCTGGTCCTCCTTCTCGACTTCTTCGTCCCCTCTTTCTTCATTGTTTGATTCTTCATGCGCAATTTCAGTTCTATTTTGATCAGTTACTTTGTTACATTTGTCAATTGTTGCTGCTATGGCAATATTTGTGGAGTTCGCTGTAAGACGCTCCTTTTTCTGTTTTTCTCTCTCGGCTTTATGCTGGAAAAGGAGAAATATATACAAATGTACAGACATATTAAGAGCATGAGCCCAACTTCTAACCATAAAAATCAATTAACGCAATAGACCTCTAATAGAGCCCCCCCTCCAATCTAGCCCCCCTCCAATAGATCCCCCTCTTTTTGACAATTAACTTCCCATTGAGATTTGAGATGATAAAATTTCTTTTTTTATTGCATATTTTTTCTCATCTCCTCGAAATGAGTCGAATGGTATACTTAAAGCTGGGAAAAAACCCCACGGAAATCATATTTAGAACATGAATTTCCCAATTTTTGAGGGATTGAAAAATAGAGCCCTCGGGGGCTCTATTAGAGGTAATACAGTATTTGTCGGTTTTGAAATTTTCGTAAAATTTAAAGCGTTTTCGCTCTAAATTCGATAAAAATTCGTAAAAAGCATATACCTAAAAATGTTTCGTTTAAGATACACACCTAAAGATTCAAAAACTCGCTGTTAAGTCACTGGTACAAATTAAGCAAATAAAGACCTTGTTGAGGATGTCCATCTTCTGGTAATGGTCCCAAAACACCGAAGATTTGCTCGTCATTTGGACTTTTTCCCTCTCTTCTGCGCTCATATGTATTTGTAACAGTTGTTTTGAACTGGAGGCAACTGATGAAGGCCTTGTGTGCATTGACGAGTCCTTTTTGTCTTAAAAAAACTTTTGGCTTTAAATGCAATAAAAAAAAGTTGGGCGCTAGTTGCAACGGGTATGATTTTGAAATACCTGTTCCAAAAAAGGTTAAAATCCATGAAAAAATTACCCATAAAAAATGGGTGATTTTGAATTTTTTCCTAATTTTTTCAACATTGCGAGATAGGCCATATCTAATTAAATTATTGACTGTTTTATATAAGGTCTGTATTATATTGAGCCCGTTACATGAAAGGGTTTGTAATTTCAAAGATGAACAGCCCAAATGCCTCCTAACCTTCCTTCGGCTGGTTCAAAAGCTGTTCCTCATCAATGTCCGCGTCCTCTTCTTCCTGCTCTTCCTTGGAGACAACTCCATAGTCCGAATTGCGCAGTGTTTCAATGAGTTCGGCCAGTTCGGCGTCTGTTCGCGCCCGCAGTGTCCAGCTCGTCCCGGCCATGTCTTCAGTTTCCTCGGAATAAACCCGAAATTCCAAGTCACAGTCCAGCTGGAAATAGTACAGTTGACCTCGCTTGTCAATTCCAATGGGCGCAAGTCGAAGCTCCCAAGGCCGAAAAGAGTTGGCGATCTGAACGAAAAAATTTATTTATCAAGGATTTTTTATCAGGATCATAGGTGAGCAATGGAGTGGTTGACACCACCAGCCCCGTTCTTAAACCTCTAAATTCTTAGAATATTTGTAAAAACCCGAAAAAATTACCAATCAAAAATGCAATAAAATTCGCTTTTTTATCGGCGCTACTTCAGTTTTTCCCGGTACCCTCTATGCTCTATGATTCCTTTGTACGACTTGTCGGTTCACCCATCCCCTTTTTCCAACGTATGATCAGGTCAAGTTGTTTCAAATTATTAATTAGCAATTACATTCTCCTTAAACTTCAAATTGCACTCAAATTGGCTGTCACAAAGAGCCTTCAACACGGCAAGCTTGATCTCAAGTGGGACGTTGACGTAGTTGTGTCTCTGAAGTTGGCGCAACTCGGTCTCCAATCCAGGAGCGATGGAGCAGAATTTCAGCAGTGCCTGCTCCCATTTGTCCGCACGTGCAGATTTCAAGTAAATTTTGCGCATCAGTGTGACATGCAAGTCAATTAGCTCGCGACTCACTTAAATAAAAGTTGGGATCATACAACAAAACGTTCAATTATGAGATGCATTGTTTCCCCCATAAACGAGAAAATAAAATTTTTGAGGGGTAGAAAATTAAAAAATTTCGTCGAAAATCGGCAAAAAAATGGTCATTTACTTACCTAAACAAAAATTTTCAAGGCGGAGTCCAGGCGCTAAAAAATTGGCAAAAATTGCCATTTCTGGTCCAGAAAAATTTGGGCTAACAAAGGTTAATTACATCTCAAAATTTCGATATCTCAAACTCTCTATTAGCAGCAAAGGAGCAAAGTCCCTCGGCAAATTTGAAAAGTTTTAGAGTGAGCGGTATAGCCCTTTATCCTCCCCTCATGGCCAAATCCTAAAATCATCCGATAATGTATTGAAATACGGATGCCAGTTCCTGGTTCGTGATCGGTAAGTTTCTAGTTATTTTATTTCAAGAATTCAAGTCGTTTTTTCATAAGCATTTGAATTTTACTTTTCACTAATTTGTTTTGCATCAAACAAAAAATCCAATATTAATAAATTTAGGCAAAACGTAAATGAATTACCTATCACAAATTTTTTATGTCCTGTAGACAACATACCTTCGCCATCGACCAAAGTACAAAACATTTTCTCCAGCTTGGCAATTGAGATTGGCTTGAAGCCAAACAACGGGGTGAACATGTTGAAGAAGGAGCATATTTCAGCAAAGGTCGCGTCCCGGTACAATGGACCGGGGTCCAGCTGCTCAATCACAGGCTGATCATCATCCTCCTCCTCCTCCCCGGACTCCTCTTCTGCCTTTTGCTCGTTGTCCAACTTTTCGCTTACTTCGCTTTCCTTTTTTGGCTCCTCTTCTTCCTCCTTTGCCATTTTTTCAGCGATTTGCTGCTTCTGCTCCTCCCGCTCTTCCGCTTCATGCTTTACCTGTTGCTGTTGTTGTTCTTCCATTTTACACTCCTCACCACTTCTGCCGGTGGATGTGCTTGGGAAGGATGTGCTGCTGTTGATGTCAGATAAAGTATGCTTCTGCTCACTATCAGAAATTTTGTTCAGTTCCGCTTTACTATTTTCTGCTTCCAGCTGTTCATTGTCCATAATAGATAACAGATTTAAATTGGAATCAGGCTGAAATAGCAGTCCTCGAAAAGGAAATTTCTTCGCTTTACTCGAATAAAAAAAAACGAAAATGGTAAGTGATAACGAAAAATTATCGGATTTTCTGTTATCTCATGATCTCATCTAACTTCCTAAAAGTAAAGGGAAATTTTTTGCCATTGATGGACTGGAGCGGTAGTTAATGAACTGGGGTGGAGTTGATGCTTGATTGAATGGAATTGTACTTGCTGATTGAATGGATGGGAGTGAGTGGACTGGCTAGAGACCTGAAATTTGAGAAAATACGGACGACTACGGCGCTTGAAGTGCATACGGGGTACGGGCTAAAAGTTCGAATCGAATGATCCATAGGGGAAAACGACGATTCGTGCCATTTGCTTAATATCTTTTTTTCTCTAACTCGCGGGTTTGGCTGGGTCTGGCGCGCTATTTCGTCTT
>JAEHOM010000417.1:0-12144 GCA_016433075.1 Hoplolaimus columbus | reverse complement strand
TGTTATCACTATAATTCATAAATATTGAACCAATTAGTAAAAATTCTCTGATTGAATTCAGACAATGTCTCAAGCAATTAAATTGGTGTCCTGTTCAACATACTCTACCCATCTTTTTTTCGACTTTCCTCGAATTCCATTTCCTGGCAAATTTTCGAAATCTTTTACTTGCTGCCAATGATTATCTTCATTCTTCATTTCCTTCATAAACAATATCAATTTAGGGTGTTTATGGCTTAATTTACATTATAAAACATTAGTGTGTCTTTTTACATGAATTTTATTTTTAATTGACAATGAGATTGATTGAAAAATTCATTTTTTACTGACGAAAAGACTGCGCTGACGAAAAGACCAATTTTTCCTACTGACGAATGTCTACTGACGTAAAGTCAGGAAGCTTTTTAGCTGACTTGCAGTAAAATAATTCACTGATCAAGAATGCTGCTTTTGAATTTCTGTGGTGGTTTTTCTGGGTCGCGGAACTCGCGTTTGGCATTTTCGATTTAAATTTCCGAAAAAAATTGTGTAATAAATTTTAAAGCCTTCAAAAAAAGGTCGTTTTTGATTTTTTTTTGAAAATCTGAGCTCAGATTCGTGCTCACAGCACCTCGAATTACCTATTTAGTGGCGGGATTTCGCTGTTTGGATTTGGATGGATTTAACGCATTTTTTGAAGGGATCCTTATTCTTAAGGGTTGCCAATTTCTCGGTTCTGTTATTAATCATTTTTACGGTTAATAAGTTTACAGATCGTAAAGATGACGCCAGTTCGCCGGCAGCTGAGACGCGTTCAGCGCCTGGTGATTTGTCGCGAGCGCCGAAGTCTTCCTGGTGGCGACACCATCGTGCGCGGGGCGATTACCCAGCTTTTGCGCATCCGCAACAAATGCTGCAGCAGGAACCCTGCTCAAGCTGCGCATTGAAAAAACAACAGAAAGAGAATGGAGAAGGTCAAGAGGCGGCTGATGAGAGGTCCGAATGACAAAAAGGAACGTTTGAATTTGCGCGATAATCTTTAAGTGTGCCACAAGCGTTAGGCGCCGCGGCTGTTGCCCGAGCAACAAGATATTCGCAGCCAGACGCGTCTCATCCTACAAAGATGCCCGCTGGGACGTTGTATGATGCGCAGGATGAGCGGAAAGGCCGATCAGAAGGACGAAACTTACAACAGCAACGGCGCAGAGGTCACCTCCGCGGAACACGAAGCAACGGGTTACTGAAACAATATACTTTGAAAAGGAAAATCCTTCGGAATCTATTAAAATGTTTGAAAAAAAATCATTTCATACTCTGGTATTCGCTGATGAGCGATCCTGAGTTAAACAGACGCCATTTTTAAACTGTGCAAATCGAAGCGAAATTTTACCTCGTTATTTCTTTTTGTTTCTATTAAAAATTTTCGCTTCGATTTGCACAGTTTAAAAATGGCGTCTGTTTAACTCAGGATCGCTCACTCAGCGAATACCAGAGTATTTTATTTGACAAAAATCAAATTGCATACTTGAGAATTGAACGTTTTGTTGAAACTTATTGGACTTACTTTTAAAAAATTCCTTTTCGGGGGTTAACTTGAAAACCAATTTAAAGATTTAAACCCCAACTAATCCTCAGAATTATTATAAGATTCAAAAGGATTTTTTTATATTAAAAGAATATGCTTTTCTAGATTTGCCTCCGGCCCACCGTTTCCGAGACGTCCATTAGACAAGCGCGAACATCGCGGAAGAGGCCAACATTCTGATGGGGAAGAAGGCGATGAGGATGATTACTTCCCCTGGGGCGCTCCTTTTAACGAACGCCACAAGCAACAGCAAATGGCTTTGATTGAGCAGGTTTTTTTTTTGGGGCGGGGGGACATTCGCAGAAATGAAAAAAAGAAATAAAACGAATTTTTCATTCAATTTTAGGAAATCAATGTGATGGCAAACGAAACAAAATGTGGAATTGGCAGATGGAGGTAAAGCTAAAATGTGATGGCATACTTTAATAATAGTGGATGTAATCTTTTTAGTCTAACAAAGGTTGTCGTCCCTTGACGAACATTAAAAAGATAAAAAGGGACATGATCAAGGATTTACACCAGTGGCGTAACTAGGAGAGAATAGAGAATTTCGTGAGAGGCACAAAAAAATTTTAGCTGCATCTACCCTTTTTTTTATCTATTGGCTAATTTTTGCTCAAAAATGCGCTTTTTTAACGCTTTTTGCGCTTTTTAAAGCAGAATCTACTCATAAGAAGCATTTTTTTTTGAACAAATTATTTTGTTTTTGGCTTTTTTAGTATCGAACTTGGGGAAAATTGTTGGAATTTTCAAGCATTTTTTTTAAGGGATTTGACCAAATTTTGTTTATTTTCAACGAAAATCTCTCGTCATCGAAAACATTATTAATTTTTTTTTCAATTCGGAGAGGATACGTGACTCGTCGCCCCTTCTTTGGTTACGGGCCTGGTTTACATTGTGATTGCAAGGAGCCTCATTTTCGGCTCACATTGCGTTTTACCTACTGTACTTTCGTCCTCTATTTAATTTCAAACGAAAGGCAACACAACCCTTTTTGGTCTTTTTAATGCGGTGAAACACGTGATGTGCGCTAAAAAATGAGTAGCTGACTTTGCCTTATAATTAGGAGAATCGGTAAAGGTGGTGGGGGCCTAAAATTTTAGGTGCTGCGAAAAGCGACATTTTTAGACCAAAAATCGCACTTTTTCAGCCAAAAAAAATGCATTTTTAGGCCGAAGAAAAGTCAAAGTTGCCCTTTCAGCCAGGAAATTAACACCTTTTGAAGTTTTGGGAGGTGCGGCGGTGCCGATAGGCACCGCCGGGGCGAAAATTTTTGCTGTTTTAGACCATTTCTGTTAAGGCAATTGATCAAATTTTGACCTATTTTGAACGAAATTTTCAATTTTTTCCCCTTTTTCTGCCTAAAAAACAAATTATTTTTGGCCTTGGGGGGGGGGGTAGCTACTCCGTTTACGCCCCCCTCCCCCTTAAATACGTGCCTGATTATTCTAATAAGACAAGTGAGATTCTGAACCCGAAAATCATATAACATGGAAAAAACAAATTGCTTGCTTTGAAAAAAGCTTTTAAGACCGAAGTGGCTGCAAAAGTTTGCGCGGAAAGAGTGGATGCTTATATTGCTTTGTTGGTGAGTTTTAAAATTTATATCATATACCGTAATTTTTCCCGCAGGTTCTGCACCATTCAAGGAATGATAGTCAACGGTCTGTTTCCTTCGTCGATTTCAACCATTGAGCGCCGTTTCCAGTTCTCCACTTCCACCCTTGGCCGAATCATGCAAGTTTGTATTATTGGGAATTTTTTGTCAAAAGAAAGTCCAATCTTGCTTTGCTCACAGTTTTACGACTTTGGCTACGTTCTTTTCTGTATTCCGGTCTCTTATTTCGGTGGTCGCCATTCCAAATCCACGGGTCTAGGTGCGGGTCTTCTGTTGATGTCGGTATGTAATCTATGGGTTTTGCAAACTCTCAATCAGCGTTCGTAAATTTTTTAGGTTGGTTCTTTGGTTTTTACTTTGCCTCACTTTATTGCCGAACCTTATACCAGTTCTTATCAAATTGAAAGTATCGGACTTTCAAAATGTTCTTTAAATGGTATTCTCAAAATTACAATTTACAATAACACCGGATTTTTTTTCATTTTAATAAATACAGATTATTCAAATCTCTCAAAAATATACGAACCATCTATTAACTTCAATGAGGAAGAAATTACAACTGAACAAATTGGTATTGAATCCGAAGCTTTGAAGGCTTGTCCTTCACCAGAAAATCAGGTTTTCAACCGCATGTTTGAATCGCATTTACTTTTCTTGTTTGAGCCCGGTACCTTCCGTTACGTGTTCCTGTTTTGTTTGGCACATTTCATGCATGGCGTTGGAGCAACTCCCCTCTACACAATTGGTGTATCGTACATTGATGAAAATGTTGATACCGCCTTTTTTTAGTGTTTTCATATTTTAAACACTTAAGGTCGGACCTGCTCTGTCCTCTCTCTACATTGGCATTTTCTACGCATTTGCCATTTTTGGACCAGCAATTGGCTTCTTTGCTTCCAGCAAGTTTCTCCTTTGGCACACAGATTTTCTTGTCACCGGTCAAAGACTACAAAAATTGTAAACAATCCTGTGCTAAATAACTTATATTCTCTTTTTCTCTTATTTTCAGAATAATTGACTTAGATGAAACCGACCCAAAATGGGTTGGTGCCTGGTATTTGGGTTTCCTGTTGGCTGCTCTGCTTGGTCTCTTGGCAGTGTTTCCCATTATGATTTTTCCTAAGCTGTTGCCCGAATCGCTGAAATGGCACAGGCGAGTTCATTTTATATGTTTCTGGAATTTCGCCGATAATTTGTAATGATGATGTGGAAATGGTCCACAATGAAATCGATAACAATCAATTAATAGATTAATAGAGAACCGGATTTCGAACATGATTACCCAAGTCCGATTCAGTCAATTAGTCAATTTGGCAAATCGAAGTACGGTCCAGAAGGTGTTATCATATTTGTGTATGGAAAATCCCTATTTCTCAACGGAAAAATTTGCACCGGTGCCACCCATTAGAGACGCCTGTCTTCTTCCAGACTTGAATAAGCAATCCTCATCCTAACAGAAAGTATAAAAAAATAAAAAATAACAATGCATTTCTGTCTCTTACGATAAATCGAACATTTTTAGATCTTTTTGCCATTTTTGAAAACACAGTTTAAGGTTAAATACCCGGATTCTCCGAACCCGTTCATCAGCAAACAGGGCATCCGTGATTCTGTACAGAATCCAAAATGCCAAAATTTCGATCTCTTTCATCCGGCTTTACTCTTGTTTTAATTTTAATTTACTAGTATTTTTCTCGCAATTTATAAATTTTCAAGCATTGCAACTATGTATTCATTTGTTATACAGAACTCGGCTCCAAGAAGAAACATTGGGCGGAAAGAAGCGTACACCGGAATGTTGTGGAATGCCTCCGTCTTCAAGCCGTACAGCTGCTGTATTCGGTGGTAATGGACACATGGATGGTTTGAATTTTTGCAAATTTGATTATCTATTATTTTGCATAACTATAGATGATACCAGTGAAAAAGCAGTGATGGTCCAATTCCAGTCCACAATGCCAGCTTTAAAGTCACGTCAAGGTCCAATTTGGTACCAGCTTTGGCTAGATGTTCGCCACATACCGATTGCAATATACAAAATCCTCCTCAATGTACAATAATAGCTTTCTCACTTATTTGGAAAATCTAAATTACCACTTTTTGAGGGCCCATACATGTTGATAACGCTAGGGATGTCGATTGATGGTTGGTTTTTCTTAAGAAAAATGTAAAACTAGAAAATAATAATAATTAAGGCCTCATTGTGACGGGCTGCTCGACCTTCATGTCAAAATACTTGGAGCGCCAGTTTGGTGTTGCACCAAGCAAAGCAACTTTGTTCATGGGGTTAGCTCAATGATTATTAAGGCTTTTAGTGTCTCATTCTTGAATTTCTACATTCGAGTTTCTTTGATTAAAATTTTTTTAACTAGTTTTGTTTTTTACCTCACATTTCTAGTTTTACTTTTGAAATCAAAATTTTTGGGCCAATGACTGATGATCTCATCAGTGGCGGTTTCAGGTTTTAGGATTTGGCCATGGTCCATGGAGGGGCTATACCGCTGACTCGATTTTTTTCAAAATTTAACCATGAGGGGGGGCTGTACCGCTGATATTTCTGTCCAAAAAATGCATTTTTAGGCCAAAAGGCCAATTAGGCTAATTTTTTTGGCCAATTTTTGAGATTTTGGTAGTGCCGATAGGCACCGCCGGAACTTTTTTTTAGCGATTTTGACTGTCTTTTCTATTTTTTGAATTTTTTGTGGGTTTTCAACAAAATGTTTCGAAATTTTTTAATTTTTCTCCCTCTGCTCCTTAAAATTTTTTATTTTTTTCCGTCCATGAGAGGGCTGCAGCCCCCCTCCGTCCATGAGGGGGGCTGCTTCGTCCATGAGGGAGGGGGCTGAGTCCTCCGCCCCCCTCTAAAACCGCCACTGGATCTCATCATCTCATACTTCGATTTTTGAATTTTTGTTAGGTATTTCATAGTCATAGTTAATTGATATTTTAGATGCTCTTTTTTTGAAACAGAAAAGTAACGAATATCTGTTATTTTTCCTACTGTTTAAATAAATTTTTGAAAAATCTATGTTTTTATGTAGCTATCCGATTTTATAGTGCTGTGATGGTTCCTATGGCTGGATTCGGCACAATGTTCTCCGGTCTGGTCATCCACCGTTTTCGGCTCAGCTGTGTGCGCACTCTCCAGTATTGTATTGTGTTGGTGCTGTGCTCACTTCTTCTTTCGCCAATGTACTTCATCTACTGTGATCATGACCAGCTTGTTGGCATTGAACGTCATTACCCAGTTGACGAGTGAGCCAAGGGGAGGGGAAGTGCACCTGCATTTGGAGGAATTGAGCTTATGCAAATTATTCAAAAATATTATTCAAATAAGTTTTGTGTTAATTTATGCTACACCAATATAACCTAATAAGAAACTGCATTATGCTATTGAGGTTTATTAGGTTTATGAGGTTACTATCATATGCAAAGGATTCGTATAGTTTTTAAGCTAACAATAAGAATACTGTGAAGCTGAAAAAAAAAACAAAATAACTCTTGCCTTTCTTATTAGTTCTCCAGCTGACCATTATGATGCGGAAACGGGCGTCTATTCGTATCAATTAGAAGCGAAGTGCAACGCGCATTGCCAATGTTCTCCCACCGAGTACCATCCAGTCTGCGCTGAGCTAATCGAAGGCACTCAAATGGCTTTCTACTCGCCGTGCTTCGCCGGCTGTCCACAGCCCCATTCTGTCAGCCTGAAGGAATACTTGAACTGCTCTTGCGTCTCTGCAGAAACCAAGGGAGGCATGCGCCGCGTCAAAAAGGGCTTTTGCGAATCAAAGTGTCGTGGACTGTTCGCCTTTATGGTATTTTTCGCTCCGTTCTGCTTCTTCACTTTCGCTGTCGGCATCGCGCTGATCACCGTGGTTCTGAGGTCTTTTTGGCCTCATTTTCGTTTTTATTTTTTGAAACTTTATTTAATCAGAACTGTTGACTATGACGAGCGTTCATTTGCTCTTGGAATCCAATGGATCCTTGTTCGCATTATAGGAACGATCCCAGCTCCTGTGGTCTTTGGATGGCTTTTTGATGTGATTATTTTTTTATAATTAATTTGAATAATCTGTTTTTCAAAAGTTCTCCTGTATTCGCCAACATCTTGATCCGTGTTCCGGTGAGCATGGTTCCTGTATGCTTTATCACAACAAAAGTTTGGCTGATCTGTTTCTCGCATTTACAGTTGCTGGACAGGTTGGCCCTAACAGTTCGGCTTAATCCGATCTTTTCTTCTTGTCATTTAGTTGGTTGCGTTGATCTGTCTGATAAGTGTGCTGATGTTCTTCGCGCATTCCCTCCGCGATGATCCGTTGCCAGTGACTGCGGTGGAAGCGCCGGAAGAGATCACCATTGAAACAGTTAGAGGCAGAAGTGTTGTTGCAGACAATGATGATGGAGAAGCGGAAGACTATGACGTGGATGATTTTAAAGTGAAGGTAGTTACTGTCAACCAGCCGTTGATGAGGACAGAATGACACCAGCAAAAACTAAAGAATATAAGCCTGTTTGTTGATCAGCATTATTTTACTTATGCATTCAGCACATGCCACACCAATGTTTCAGAATATTTTTGTTTATTGCCGACCCGATATCGCTTTATTAATTGTCCTTTTTCAGCTTGTCAAAATATCCCAGCAGAGTTTTAAATGTGAAGCTTCCCACATTTTCTTTTAACAATTTGTACTTTAATGCCCAGTAGGGGTAGGCGGGTAGGCATCACGAAGCATTGTATGGATTTCCTTGCTTAAATGGTGAATCCGGCCCGATATCGACGTTTCATTGAGGTGGACTTTTTACTATTCTTTTCTCGGTACTTTTCGGTTATGCTACCCCCTCCAAAACACGTACGTGGACGGCTACCCCAGAACAAGCCAAACCCGCTGAAAATTAAATAAAAAGCGTAAATTTACTACAAAGGTAGCCGTACAACGTGTTTTGGAGGGCGAGGGGTAGTATAACTAAAAAGTACCGATTTCTCTTCTTCCCCTCTTTTGGCGCAATGTTTGGCGCATCATATGAATGTCCGCTTCCGAGCAAAAAAAAAAATAGTGCTTGCTCATCAGTCATCAGTGCATCAAATTATATATAGGGCATTGAAATTACTAATTACCAATTGAAATTACCAACTTGAAAGTTGCTTTAATGATTGAATTTTTCTAGAATTTTGAAAATTTTGCGAAAATCAGTCCTAGCAATAAGGTTAGAATTTTTTAAAATCCCTGCTCGCGTTTTTGCTTAACTGCACTGAATAATAATAATAGTAGAATGTACTTTACGCGTTTTAAGGAAATTTTAATGTATGTTGGATTCCCAAACGAATTCCCAACCATTGCCGAAATCCCTATCTGTAATCCCGATGGCTACATTACATACATTTGCATATTAGTATTTAGTTAGAATACTATAATAATTTGAATTTCTGCAAATCTTTGAAATATGACGCCCGCGGCCGTGCTGGTGAACAATTCTTCCTTTGCGCCCCAGCAAGCGAACAAGTCAAGTTTCAAGGATAAGGACAAGCCGGACAGTGTGCGCCAATCCAACATTGTGGCCGCCAAATCGGTGGCGGATGCGGTGCGGACCAGTCTCGGCCCGCGCGGAATGGACAAAATGATACAGGCGGCGAACGGAGAAGTGACAATCACCAATGACGGCGCAACCATTCTCAACCAAATGTCAGTGGTTCATCCGACCGCCAAAATGGTAAAGCGACCTCACAAAACACAGCATGCGCATTTAATTTTAGACTAACTTTTAAAAAAATAAATGGTCTTGGAGAAAGTTCGAAACTTTGCCAAGGTGATTGTGACTTTTACGTCTATGCTCCGAAATTGGCCAAAAGTGGTACCAATCGATGCGTCTCGTCGAGCTAAGCATTGCTGTCCCAAAATTTTCGTGCGCAATCAAATAAAAAAAGTTACAGCCTCATGAAATGTAAAAACCTATGTGGAACAGGGGTTACTACTTACTAGTAGAAAGAGAATGTGTGTTTCAAAAACGAACCCCTGCTCCCTTTCTCTTCTAAACCCTCATTCTCCTTTCTTAACAACCCCTGATCCCCTTCAAGCCCTATTCCCTTTCCTTTTTAAACCCCTATTCCCAATTTTTACAACCCCTGTTCCCTTGTGATTTTTAGATTTTTATGTGGCTGTAACTTTGGATTTTTCAGAGTTGCGCGCGAAAATTTTGGAACAGAAATGCTTAACTCGATGAGTGGAATCGATTGGTACCATTTTTGGCCAATTTCGGAGCACTGACGTAAAAGTCCCAATCGTCCTTTGCCAACTCTTCGATATTTTTACGAAAAAAAGTTTTTAAAGTTGGTTGAGCTGTCCAAGGCGCAGGATGTCGAAGCTGGTGACGGAACAACAACCGTTGTTGTGCTGGCTGGCTCGCTGCTTGATGCGGCTGAGAAATTGCTCGCCAAAGGTTCAATTTCAGTGCGAAGAGTGGCTTTTTTTTACTGAACTTTAGGCATCCATCCGACTACCATCTCCGAGTCCTTTCAACGGGCAGCTGCCTTCTCGGAAACTGTACTCGAGGAAATGTCTACTCCAATTGACATTGGCGATGATGAGGAACTGATAAAGCTGGCCAAAACCAGTCTAAACTCAAAGGTTATTCTTGTTGAGGGAATTGTTTAAAAATATTTATAATTTAACGAAAATTTCTGCTGCACCTTGAGTCTTCCTACTTTTTGGTGCCATTTGCCGATTTAATTTTGTCGGTGTCGCGAGAAGAGGCTGAAAGAATATTTTGTAATTAAAAGTCAAAAATTTTCTTTACTTGAGCAAGGGTCAAAAATGATAATGGACGGTGATGTTATTATGGGCCAAAATTGGCTTTATTGTGCACGGAGCCAAAAATATGATTTCACATGTTGTATGGGGGCAAAAGCTGGGCCAAATGTCAGATATCAGTCACAACAGCTTTGTAAATGAATTTTCATTGTTTTACTGAACATAACAGGAAAAAATTGTTTGTGTGTGCGTAATAATGTGCCTGAAAATTGAATAATTCGAATTTTCCTAACAAGATGACCATAAGTTTGGATGATAGCAAACAACCTCGCTGATAATGTTTACTTTTTGATTTGTTATAAGCTCCTTGTTTAGGTCGTTTCACAACATTCCCACTTGTTGGCTCCAATGGCGGTGCAAGCGGTGAAAAAGCTGATGGTGTCGCCGGAAGACATGAATGTCAACCTGAAACTGATCAAAATTGTGAAGAAGCTGGGCGATACTGTGGAGGAGTCTCAGCTCATTGACGGGGCACTGATTGAACAGAAGTCCATGGGACATGGAGGTCCTTCTCGGGTGGAAAAGGCAAAGATCGGACTCATCCAGTTCCAGATTTCACCACCCAAACCTAACGTAAGTGGAATGCTTCGTAGAATATTATAGATATTATTAGATTTAGTCTTGCATTAATCTTATTAGCTAGAGATTGAAATTTCGAGATTTCGCTTGTTTTGTCAAGCCAGGTACCGATCTGATCAGAGATTGTCTTACAGCAGGTCCTCTTATATTTGAATTAGAAGTAGTATACCGTATTTCCTGTAATAGCTCCTTCCCTATAATATAACTCCCACTTCTGACTTTGGGGAGATCATAGCTTTCCAGTGAGTTGACAAAATTTTTATTATATATTCTTTCTTATCTCCTCAAGACGCGTCGATTGGTGTATTTAAAGTAGAATAAAAACCACGGGAAGACGTATTTTTGTATTAAAAATTCCCGATTTTTGAGGAGTTGAAAAATAACTCACCCGGGGCTATTAGAGGATTTACGGTATTAGAATTAGAACATCCTCGGCAAGTGCATAACCAGGAAAAAGCCGGCATTTTCTTGCCTTACAGTCAACAATGTTTTGGAACCTGCAATGTATCGGGAATTTTGGGAGATAGCGAATTTTAAGAATGGTTTGTGCTTACTAATTTTATTTTGGGTGCCCCTTCACCCATAATCGTCTTTCGTATTCGTCTGTATATAACGTAACAATATAATTTTTTCCACAATTTTAGATGGAAAACCAGGTGGTGATTGCGGATTACACACAAATGGACCGTGCACTGAAAGAAGAGCGTACCTACATTCTCGAGCTGTGCAAGCAAATCAAAAAGGCCGGTTGCAATGTGTTGCTCATCCAGAAGTCCATTTTGCGGTGAAAACTCTTGGGAATTATTATTTGTTACATATAATAATCTCATTGATATGAATTCCTATTTTTAAGCGATGCGATCAATGAGATGGCTCTTCACTTTTTCGCCAAAATGAAAATTATGGTGATCAAAGACATTGAGCGTGATGACATCGAGTTCTACTCCAAAATTTTGGGCTGTCGTCCCGTAGCATCCGTGGACCATTTTACTCCCGAAAGTCTTGGGACCGCAGAGTTGGTTGAGGAATTGGAGACGGCCGATGACAAAGTGGTTAAGGTAGGCCAACTATCCAATCAAACTTTGTTTAAAAAGTTCTGTGTCTATGCAGGTGACGGGTCTGAAGGGAAGCGGTAACGCCGTCTCCATCCTGATCCGGGGCTCCAGTAAGCTGGTGCTTGAGGAGGCGGAGCGTTCGCTGCACGACGCGTTGTGTGTGATCCGTTGTCTGGTCAAGAAGCGTGCGCTACTTCCAGGTATAGGGCAATTTTATGAGTGCGCTACGTTTCATCCCCGCCGTTTCATCCCCGCGGTAAAACGCCTCCTGTCAAAAAAAGAAATGAAAACTGATATTTAGCTTGTTGGATAGAGCATGAAGAAAGCTACAAAATGACTGTAAGATCATCAACATCGGTTGGAACTGAAAAAACTTATGGCCAAAAAATCATTTTCCGGCCATAATTTTTCGGTTATAACGGAATTTTACGGCCATAACTTTTTCCATTCCCAACCGATGTTGATGATCAAATAGTCATTTTGTAGCATTCTTCATGCTCTATCCAGCAAGCTAAATATCAG
>JAEHOM010000416.1:0-12157 GCA_016433075.1 Hoplolaimus columbus | reverse complement strand
AAACATGTTTTTGAACGCTTTTTAGAGCAAAAACAACCAAAAAATCAGGTCTTCTTTTTTGGATAAATTAACTAACTTTTTAAACTTAGTGATTGGCTATAGGTGGTTCTGATAGCGCTACCGGATCAAATTTTCGAAATTTTAGACAATAAGTTAAGGAAATTGATAAATTTTTGTCAATTTACGACAAAAATTTTTAATTTTTCCCCCACCGACAAATTTTCTTTTTCGCGATTTCGGTTAGGGGGAATGGAGAACCATCATTCTTCTTGGTTATGGGCCTGAATCCGTTAATGATTGGAAGTAATATTTTTGCTAATAAGTTCAGGCCAAATTTGATGTCGGATTGCGCTTCCAAGGGGACAACCATTTGGATTATCCGAACGGGCGCAAACTGCGGATCACGGGGGACTCGGCTGAGAAGGTACAAAAAGCGAAGGACCACATTGACCAAGAGTTTATCATCAAGCGATGGGATGTGAGTTTTAACTGTTGGCATTCCGTAAAACTTGTATTAGGCCTTCATCATGGGCCAATATGTTGTGGGTTCTATTAAAAAATATGGTTTTAGAATTAAAATTTCTGACCAGATCGAGATAGAACGAGATTTTTTCCTGATCATGTCTTTCTTTTCTGATCAGATCGGGATCACAGATCATTTTTATGTGTTTTTCATGTGACACCAAAAATAAAATACACACTAAGAAAGCAAAATTACCGATTTAACAAATAAAAGAAAAAAAGATAAAAAGATAGTTAAATTTCCCATATTAATTTTATCACTCGCCATCATTCCATTGGGCCGATGCAAAGTAATTCGTTTTATAACTAAAAAGGTTTGTCTGAAATTTGAAATGTCAGAATTTTTGTCAGGCAAAAATTCCTATTTCATCAAATTTTTTGTTTTAGGCCATTAACACGTACCAACACGACATTGATAAAGAACCTTGCGAGGAGATCTTTATGATGTCGCCTCAATTATCGATGTGTAAAGACCTTGAAGCTCATATGCTGGAAATGAAGGTTTGTCAAAATGATTAAAAAAAACTGCTTAATTCAGGGACATACCCAAGATTTTGGTTTAGTGGGGCTACCCACTACCCATGCATGTATACCCAAAATTCTCGAGACTCATCGCATTTTTTTATGAAAATTGACATTTTTTAGACCAAAAAAAAAGGATTTTTCTTCCGAAAAATGCATTTTTGTTTCCTCCAAAGCGGAGGATTTGTTTTTCGGCCTCGCATACCTATATTCCTGGGTATATTCCTGGTTCAATTGGTTAAACTTTTTTTAAATTTTTTTCAGAAAGAATCGGGCCTTGCTTCCTACGCTTACCGAGCCCCGTGTGATGACGGGAATCGTCCTGTGGTGCTTAAGGGCAGTGAACAAGCCATACGGGAGGCAAAACGACTGTTAGCCGAGATGGAAAAGCAATGGGCATGCCGTCCAGCATTGGCACACGCTGAAAGCGATGTTTCATCGGTAAAAATATTTGCCGTTAAGGGGATGACCAGAGGAAATTTCGTTGAGGGAACGGCGGGGGTATGGGGAGTGGAAGACGATTAGGGTGGGGAGGCCGAAAATTATTCGCCATTCCTTAAGTGTGGCGACTTTTTTGCTCGCCGACTGACATTTCTGGCTGAAAATTGCTAATTTTTGCTCAAAAATACTTTAAATTTTTTTAAACACTCTCCTCATGGGTACCGTTTTGACAAATAATCCATTCACATCCATTTTTTGTAGTTTCTTTCGAGCGATGATGACCTGACCAACGCTAACAAGAGTGGCGAACCCAAATTTGCCAATTTTGGGAAAATGGCAAAGACGACGGGAACACCAGTGACCACAACTGCCGACCAAATGAACAGCAACATTGCAAAGGCCAACCGCAATAATCAGAAGCCGAAAAAGCAAGTGACCTGGGACAGTGATGAGGAGGACACCTGGACAGTTAAGGACGACGAAGAAGAAAGCGAAGCTGACATCAGCAACAGGTTAATCATCTCCCCCCCTGTCTTGCCTTAAAGGCCAAAAAGTAAAAATTTTGTTGTTTCCACGCCAACATGGCATTTTTTACTTTTTTAGAGTAAATGGATCCAAAATCGGGTTGTTTTTGAAAAAAGCATTTTTAGGTTTTTTTTGTTGGGGCTGGCAGTGCCGATCGGCGCCTCTGTGGGAAGTTTTTGGAAATTCTGACCTATTTGTTGAGGGAATTTTACCAATTTGACTATTTTCACTGGATTTTTGAAATTTTCTCCTGACTTTGGGGAGGCTACCATGCTTACTCTTCTATAAATGTCCTTCCTGTTTTTAGTCCAATCTCCACGATAGTCTCTGATGAGAGATGTGAAATTGACCAAATTACCATAAATTATGAATAGAGCACCAACAGAAAAACAAGCTAAGAATGATGAGAGATAAGGTCAGTTAAACAAAAGCTCGTCTTGCCTTACACTGGTATTAGTAGTTCCTCTGTCCTCTCTATTCAAACAGCAGCGTCTTCTTCGCGGAAGCGATTTTGCAGACCGGACATTTGTGTACCGGATCAGCACAATTCGCGCAGTAAAGCACATGACGGCAAGGGGTGAACAGAATGGTACGCTAAAAAGGCTAATTTCCTACCTACCCCAACCAGAGAATTTCTAGAAATTTTGCAAATTTTCTGTAAATCTTCCAAAAAATGTTTACCTCGGTGACACCGCAAATGACGATGATGAGGGCCGCGATAAGGCCGTTGAGAAGAAAAAGCGAAGCAGCGACATAGCAAGGTTATCATTACATTTAGCAAAAATGGGTGAAAAATTGGTGACTGGGAAAAATTTTGACCCGATGAGAGAATTCATGAGCATTGATGCATTCCAGGGATATGCATGGAATTCCACAACTTTTTTCAACATTTCCACCGTTTTTAGCCGTTTTTTAATGTGCTCAAAAATGCAAAGTGTTTATACACCTTCGAATAGAAAATTTTCGTCTTTTAAAATTTTGGGATGATTTTGACAAAAAGTGATGAAATTTCCCGTGAGAATTACAATTTTTTAATCAAAAAAGCCATAACTCCCGTCCATCAAGATTTCCAATTGTAAGATTGATTTTTGTTGACCTTATGATTTTGTAATAAAAAACGTTACAAAAAATTTCACTTTTCTTTTCCAACTACCGCTGTTTTTAGCAAAAGTAGCGAAAATTGATAATTCTTTTAGATTGCGAAATTTGAGGGGTTCGAAAGCTTATACAAAGCTTGGCGATGTTAAAATCGAAGGTTAGAGCAAATTAACTCTATGAATCTTCACTGCGCGCGGAGACAGAAAAGTTGCCAAATATTTTATTTTTTAGATAATTTTTGAAATTTTCTGTTGAAGTTTAAGTATAACTATAAAATTTTTGGATATTTAATCATATTTTAGGCGTCTTCCGAATGAGACCTGGGAGGATGTGATCCGCAAGATTGAGCTCACCGAACTTGCCAATGTGACACAGACATGCAGACGCTTTTATGCAATCGCGGTGAGATGCGGAGCCAATTGGCTTGTTGCTGAGCGATGGACTCTCGGGCGATTGGAGTTCCGCCGATCGGACGAGTGCACCGCGGCATTGTTCGTCAACGGCATACACCGTTCCATTCCCGATGAACCACTTCCGGAGAACATTGTCGGCTTTCAGAGTATCACATTGAGGTTGTAACACTCGTCCATGCCGACTATCGAAAAAAAAAGAAAAAAAAACCATTTTAATCCAAGACTAATTTTCTCAAAAACATCCGACTTTTGGGTGATTTGGTCCAAGCATAAAATTGTGTTTTTAATCAAAAAATTAGCCATTATCTAAAAAATCGTCGATAAGTAAATAGATTGGTGCCGAAGGCGCATCGAAAGATTTTTATGGTGTCCCTACCGAAATTTTTTGCCAGCAGTCCATGTAAATTCTATGGATTTTATATCTATGGAAAACTACTAAATTCCTTTTCAGCTTCGTCGATCGTGACGTGCTCCATTTTCTCCACAAAATCGAACGCTTATTCAGAGATGGCGAAGGCATCTTCTTGGATTTTGCTTTCCATCATGTTGGTTTGGATCGAGACAGTGTAAAGGTTTTTGCGGAGCGCCTTTGGCCTTTGGTTTCTTCAAATGTCCGCGGAATTTCGACTAGTAATTGGAATCTCGAGCAAATGCTTAAATGTCTTTCGCCAACTTTTCTCATCGATGCTCAAATCACCTATTTGCATGGGGTAGGTGGTGCGCTCCATAACCAAAAGAACAGAGTGGCTCGCGCAGTGGATGAGTGGTTGCACAGTCCGCGCTGTAATGATGCTCGTCCGAGAATTCTGTATTGTATTTCAGGTTTGGAGGATGTGGATTACATCAAGATGGTTTGTTGTTGGTTTTAAACACTGGCAGTTCTAGGATTTTTCCATGTGGAACGTGGAACCGCGCCCCAAATTTTGCATATAAAATCCATTTTTCTTTGATCATAAGAGGTCTATCTTCCGCCCATGGGGGAGTGGGGTGGGGGTGGCTTGCCCCTTTGCCCCCCTTAAAACCGCGAGTGATTTTGGGCTTGAATGTTAAGCTGTTAATCTTAATTTTTCCATTATAGAAATTCCGTACATCTGATGTGCAGGCAAATTTCATCATCCACTTGCTTATGGGAGGGTACAATATTGATGAGGAAAGATTTCGATCCGATTTGGTGCGTAGCGGTGAGCGGCTTTCTGTGGGCATCACAATGAAACGTTTTGGTCTCTACGAAGCATTGATTGTCCGAGGTCCGACCGATCGAGATCAACAGCAATGGGAGCAGTGGGAGCGAGAGGCGGAGAATGTTGTATCCGAAATTCAAAACAAGCTTGTATTCAAGCTGTTCGGAAATAATACCAGCGGGTAAATAAGAATCATAAAAAATTATAAGTTTTGTTTGTATTAAGGAATATCCTCAACAGCGAGAAATATTTTTTGGTAGGGGAAAAATTTTCAATCAATCAGTAAAATAATTTTAAAATTTCTCTGACGAAGTCTATGGACTCCGAGACCTAAAAACCGAAAAACTTGATACATCTTTGAAATTTTTTCGAATCATCTTTTCTGGTTATGGTCAGGGTTTGTTGTTTGTTCCCTCTCCTGTCTTGTGTTTATGTTGGATCTGGGATTTGGATTTAAATTAAATAGTTGGATTTAAAAAAAAACATAAAAGTGAGTCAATAATTGTGCATTTACCCAATACTTTTCTATCTTTGGCGTTTAATCAGTAAAAAATTTTAGGCTTTTCAGTTTAAAGTGTTTTTGATGTCTTTTTCAGACAATTTGATGATGAGGAGGACGAGAAGAGTGTGTCTGCTGTTGTTGGTGCAGAAGATCCGTCGATGGTTGCTGGAGGAAGCAATGAGTGACTGAACTGATGAGAATGATAACTTTGAAAATGGAACATTTGGTTTGCTGCGATCTGATGATACGAATTTCTTGGTCGTTTTTCATATAAATTCTTGATTGTTTGCATTATTTGATTTGCAAAAATTTATTTCCAACAGTTCTGACCCTGATCAACGCGGTATCTCTATTATATTAGCATTACATTATTGTGCTATATGAGTACATGGGACTTGTAAGGTACATATAGAGTCATCAGGTGTTTTGATTTATATCCCAAAAAACGTTGCGAGTTAATGTCTGAATTGAAATCAATTTTTGATACTTTTCCTTTTTAAACCATTTTATGATGAAAAAATTGCCCGAATTTTGACAAAAACAGAACTCATTCTTTTATAAGCCTTTGCCATATATCTGATAAATTGAAATTTGAGATAAAAGCACAAAATTTGTATTCATTGCCATTTGATATAACATATTTCTACGTATATCAATAACATTATTTACCATAATTAAATAAATGAAGCTTAGAAAGGTTGAATCATAGCTTGAGCTACGCTTATATATTGGTTCTGGTTGGTTGTCTTTACACATAAAGTGGAAGTGCGTGACTATGGATCTAAACAATGCAAATGCCGATTATGAGGGCGGCGATAAGACCGTCGAGAAGAAAAAACGGACCAACCCAGCAAAGTTATTATTTAACATATTATTATTATTATATTCGGCAAAATGGGTGAAAAAAATGGTGATTGGGAAAAATTTTACTGACTACTTTCCGTGTGGCCAAAGTCGGAGGTGTTACACGCCTTTGATGAATGAAAAATTTTCGACTTCTAAAATCTTACGATAATTTTTATCGTTGCCTTAGAATAGAATGTTAGCTACAATGTAATACAAAATTTTACAAAAAATCGCACTTTTTCATTCCTACTTTTTCGCCTATTCGGCACATCACTGATGCACACCTAGCATATAGAGTTTGAGATGCTTTATCGATCTTTCTCTTTTGTTTTTTCTCTAGCCTCAAAATCCTATTATTTTTATAACCAGAAATTTTATGAAATTCTGGACCTGAATTTTGTATTACCTTGACTAATATGGTCAAGACTCAAGAAAATTCAAATCTAGGTTAAAACCCAAATCCAGGCCTTATTAATATTCTTTTTTTGTCAATCTACCTGAAGCTGTTGTCTTCGCGAAGCTTGAACTCAAGTTCATTTTGAAGTCTTTCCGCATACCACTCGGATTCAACGTTGTCCGCCTCTCGCTTCCACTGTTCCCATTGTTGTTGGTCTCGAACGGTTGGACCTCGAACGATCAGTGCTTCGTAGCGACCAAAAACAGACTTTGTGATGCACACGGAAAGTCGCTCATCGCCACATGCCTCCTCAGATTTGAATGCCTCCGCATCATCATCATCATAATCATCAATGTAATCCACAAGCATTAAGCGAACAATGAAATTGGTGGGTTTATTAGATGATGCCCGGAATTGCTGAAAAGTTCGAAAAGTTAAGGTCAATATCAAACCGACCAACCATCTTAATATGATCCACAGTATCGAGGAAACCGTCCATATCAGCACCACATGTCAAAACGCGCGGACGTCCTTCCTCACTGCATGGACTGTGCAACCACTCGGCCACTGCACGAGATTCACTGTTCTCTTGGTCATGCAGTACAACATAGTTCAAAAACAGATAGGTGGCTTGAGTACCGATGAGAAAAGTCGGAGAAATGCAGTCAAGAAGCAGTTCGAGATCCTCATTGCAAGTACTAATTCCAACGACATTTGACGAAACTAGAGGCCAAAGTCGCTTCCATAAAGCTTTCCCAAAGAAGATTTCATTGTAATAAAAGTCCAAAAAGATGCCATTGCCTTCTTTTAGCAGTCGTCCAATTTGGCGCAAAAAGCGCAACACATCACGATCGACGAAACTAAAAGATGGAATTTTGATTTTAATCTAAAGCAATTGTGATCAAGGGCATAAGCATTTTCCCCGACAAACATTCAAGTCATTTTGTGGAAAGTAATAAATTTTTACACAAAAATTTTCTAACGAATTTGGATTTTGTCTTAATTATACTCCACAAAAGGTGATGCCAACTTTACCAAATTAGGGGTTTTGTAAAATTCAAAGGGACCAATCGGAAAAAGAAACTTCAGCGACAAAATTTATTATTAGGACATAATTTAAAAAATATCATCCGAAAAATCTAGTAATCTAATTAAACAAATCGATTGTACTGTACTTTATTGATTGTACTTTAGATACAAATGGCTAAGCAGTTTGTTTTTTTTTTTGGCTAAACAAAAATGGCTACCCCCAGTACACAATAACCTGCAAATCGTAATATTTCATTAGATAACAACCTCACTACGATGCGCTGAAAGCCGACAATGTTCTTGGGAAGCGGTTCTTCCGGAATCGGAAGGCGTTCGCCATTGACCAAAAGTTCAGCAGTGCCCCTGGCCGATCTGATGAACTCCAAGCGTCCGAGAGTCCATCGCTCGCATTTGAGCCGTTTGTCCACGAGAGCGGAAAAGCGACCGCATGTCTGGGCCAGCAGTGCCAGTTCGGTGCGAAGAATCCAAAGGATCACATCGAACCAAACTTCATTCGGAAGACGCCTAAAATTTGATCAGAAAATTTTAAAAAACCATAAAAAAGGAAGAAAAACTTTGACAACAGAAGACGGAAAAATATTGAAAATTTTCATTGCTTAAGCCTATTAAATACATCCTAATAGATTACAAAGGTAGCAAAAGTAATGAAATTTTTTTTTTGAAAATATAAAATTTTTCTTGGCGTTCAAATCATAACTTTTATCAAAACTATTGCCGACAAAAATGTTGGAAATTTGTTATTTTCGTCTAAATATAAAATCTGACGTGAGCAATCGCAAAAATCTGTGCAAACTTGTTCATGCAGACATAATTTTGAGTGCTAAAAAATGTCCAAGGACCACGGCTCCCATCTGCTTTCACCATAACAGTAGTATCAGATACCCACTACTAAGATTTGCATAAGGTACTCCTCAAATTTCACGATTTTTAAACTCAAAAAATTAACTCAAAAAATCTCGGTTACACAAACTTTGCTGCGGTTGTGGCCACACGTTGATTGCTGACCGTCGGAGTTGCCTTGTTGTTAATTGAGGAAGCGCGTTCCCCGTCTCTGTTCGTCAACTTCTTTTTCTTGGCGGCTGATGACGAAATTCTGGGTTAGAATTCGAATTTGTTATAATCACAAAAAAAAAAAATTAAATTTCCTGTTTAGTAATTACTGATTAACTTGAACCTGAACACTAGGTTCAGGTCAAGGATTTCGCAAAAGGTTCTAATAACAAATAGCATTTTACGATCAAAAGTGAAAAAAAGTAAAGAAAAAATCGATATAGAGAATCTCAGACTCTATATAATCAAATAATCAATCAATAATCTAACCAAAAAGTAATCAAATAATCTAATAAACTTTATCTCAAGCTCTATATATTATCGATTTTTACCAAACATATAGACAACAAACAATATTAATAGGGCCCGGATTTGGGTCTTAACCTAGACCTGAATTTTCTTGACCACATTAGTCAAGGTAATACAAAATTCAGGTCCAGAATTTCATAAAATTTCTGATTATAAAATACATAGGATCTTGAGGCTAGGAAAAAAAAAACTAAAGAGAAAGATAAAGATCGATAAAGCATCTAAAGCTCTATATACTAGGTGTGCATCAGTGATGTGCCAAATGGGCGAAAAAGTGGAATGAAAAAGTGCAATTTTTTTGGAAAATTTTGTATTACATTGTAACTAACATTCTATATTCTAAGGCGACGAAAAAAATTATCACAAAATTTTAGAAGTCAAAATTTTTCATTCATAAAAAAGGCGTTTAACACTTTCGACTTTGGCCACACGGAAAGTAGTCAGTAAAATTTTTCCCAATTACCATTTTTTCACCCATTTTGCTGAATGTAATATGTTAAATAATAACCTTGCTGGGTTGGTCCGCTTTTTCTTCTCGACGGTCTTATCGCCGCCCTCATAATCGGCATTTGCATTGTTTAGATCCATAGTCGCGCACTTCCACTTTATGTGTAAAGCCAACCAACCAGAACCAATATAAAAGCGTAGCTCAAGCTATGATTCAACCTTTCTGAGCTTCATTTATTTAATTATGGTAGATAATGTTATTGATATATACGTAGAAATATGTTATATCAAATGGCAATGAATACAAATTTTGTGCTTTTATCTCAAATTGAAATTTTTCAGATAATATTGCAAAGGCTTAATATATAATGCATGAGAATAAATCATTTGCATAAATAACATGAGACCAAATAATATGGGAGTGTCTACAAATAAATAAAATTTATTCAAAGCGCACAAAGCTTACAATCTCATGGCGCTATATCTATATTTAGTGCCAAATACAACCAATTATATAGTCAGTAGCTCACCATCTAATTAAGACGAAAAGGTTTGGAGACAAACGATAAGGAATGTAAAAATGATAAATATAAGTAGGGACGATCATAAATTTGATTAAATGGAACATAAATTGGCTTATAAATTAAGCTTATAAAGATAAAGCCTGATTCGAGCCGAGGGAGAATTTTGACGAAAAACGACCGATTTTATCTTAAGAAAATAGGCGATTTATTCGGAAATTTCAATCTCAAAATTCCGCTGTTATCCCCTTGGGTTCCGGATCGGGATTTTGTCTATTTTTTCGGGCTGGATTCCGATCGGGATAATGCCGGTACTCCCAAAATCCGAAGGGATTCGGTCCCGATAGTCTCTGGATGATGTGAAATTGATCATACATGCCAAAACCATGAATGGAACAGAAATAAACAAAAAGAGTTAAGTCGGTTAAGTAAAAAGAAAACCCCGTCGTGCCTTACTTAATAGTAGTTCTCTGTCCTCTCTATTCAAACAGAAGCGTCTTCTTTGCGGAAGCGATTTTCAGCATTTAGCAATCCAATTTTTCGAACTAAAGTGTATAAAAATTCCAAAATGTAATCTGATAGGTAATCTATGAGTGGTAAATCACCAGATCAGAACTGATGGAAATAAAATCATGAGAAGTGAATAATGCAAATAGTAAAGAATCTTTACGCGAAAAATGATCGTCCTTAAAGAATTCTATTTCTCCAATTTGTGATCTCCATATCGATCGACAGAATCAAATATTTGCATTCAAAATTAACGTCTTCATCGACTCATTCAATCTTGCTTGCTCCAGCAACCTTCCTCCAGTCACTCATGCCAGAAGCACTCATCTCGTCTTCCTCCTCGTCAAATTGTCTGAAAAACAGAATTCATACCTTCAATTTTCTTACAGAATTTTTTGTAGTTCAATCTTTTCACATCATGTCCAGATTCTTCTCCAGCTTCTCATTACCTTGTAGGTTATTTCTTTCTTATGCCGAAGAATTAATTTATTTAAAAATTAAGATAAATGGAAAAATTTTTCTAATCTTCACTAAAATGGCATTTAAAAAACATATGATACGGTTTAAAATCAGCATTTTGCGTAAAAACGCTACCATCAAAAAAGCTTGAGTGTCAGTTGAATTTCCCTAAAAGTAAATAAAATCTATGATTTTTTGTACCCGATGCTGTTGTCTCCGTAGAGTCGAAACGCGAGCATATTTTGAATTCTTCCCGCAAACCACTCGGATTTCACATTATCAGCATCTCGTTCCCACCGGGCCCATTGTAGTTGATCTCGATCAATTGGACACCGAACGATCAGTGCATCATAGCTACCAGAACGATCTTTTGTGATCTCCACGAATAAGCGCTCATCGCCACGCACTGCCTCAAATTGGAATGTTTCTACAACACCCACGTTAAGCCAAAGCCTCAAATGGATGATAAAATTTGCTGGCACATCAGATGCAAGGAACTTCTTGAAAAAATGTAAAAAATGAGGTTAACTCAAGACAAGGCCAACTGACCATCTTAATATGATCCACAGTATCGAGAAAATTATCAAGAAGTGCATAAGAGCTCAGAATGCGCGGAAACCCATCCTCACGACGCGGACTGTGCAGCCACTCGTCCACTGCGCGAGACACTCTGTCATCTTGGTTATGGAGCATAACAAAGTAGCCAACCAAATAGGCAATTTGAGTGTCGAGCAGAACAGTCGGAGAAAGGCAGTCAAGCAGTCGCCCGAGATTCTCATTACCAGCCCTAATTCCGCAGACATTTGATGAAACTAACGGCCAAAGTCGCTCCCACAAAGTTTCCCCGAAGTTTTGATTGAAATGAAAATCCAAGAAAATGCCATCGCCCTCTTTTAGCAGTCGTTCAATTTGGCCCAGGAAGTATAGCACATCACGATCAACGAAACTAAAAGGTGGAATTTTGGCATTCATTAAAGGGCATAACAATTTCCCAGACGTTATCAAAGCAACTGTGGAAAAACAATAATGAATTATATATTTTTCACAAATTTTTTTTAAGAATTGGATTAATTCTGTTTTAATTCTTGTCTGTTGTCTTTTTGCGAAAATTAGCTTTTGAGTAACTAGTTTTTAATCTTGTTTAGCGAAGGGCATCGCCCAATGTTATAATAAATAACAACCTCAATGTGATACTCTGAAAGCCGACAATGTTCTCCGGGAGCGGTTCATCGGGGATGGGACGAAGTTCGTCGTTGACGAACAGTGCCGCAGTGCCCTCGTCTGATCTGTCAAGCCATAAGTCTCCGACAGTCCATCGCTCGAACTTTGTCCGTTTGTTGACGAGAGCGCAAAATCGGGGGCATGTC
>JAEHOM010000415.1:0-12183 GCA_016433075.1 Hoplolaimus columbus | reverse complement strand
ATTTATATGCCTTTATGGTTGGGCAAGTGTATTAGAAAGGCGATTCCAAATGGCGATACCAAAGGCCGACAAATTTCATATTTATATGCCTTTGTGGTTGGGCAACTGTATTAGAAAGGCGATACTTAAGGGATTTATTTGGGAAAAGATTTAGATTGAGTTTTTTATGCCTAGAAATGCTTATTGGCAAAGCCATAAGTATCTGTTTGGCGAACACATAATAAAAAAAGATTGATTAGTGATCACCTTTTGTTTGCCGCGGATGTTTGGATCAGCAATAGGTCGGTCATTGATGTTTTTCATTCGAGTAATTTTTATAAAATTTAAAGTGTACTTCCGGAATATGTTGAATATTTTGTCAAATAAATTGCAGCTTTATAGTAGCTAGCAATCCAATTTTCCAATATTGGAAGTGTGCAAAAAAAGGATCTGAGCGTCTGGCATGCGCATGTCAAACTGAAAAAAATTGTATACCTTTCAGTTCTTATAGGGTATTCGTTTCGATTATTTTGGCGCAAGTTCTGTGATTTGAATTTGAATTGCTAATGTTGGTGGTTCGCATATTTCCTCTATTGTAAAAAACTGCTCTTCTAATTTGTTATAGATTTATTGTCACAACCACAATGTCGCATAGGGGAGACAACAGACAATTCACCGTCTAACTGAAGAAGCGGCAATGGAGACAGAAGAACTAAATTTCTCAACATCGATTTCCCATAATGCTATTGATCTTTAAGATGATTTGATGATACTCTGATTTCTTATTTAATTAAATGAGGAGAAATGATTATTTCCACTCTTGAAAAAGATATTTAAACTTCTGCATATGCATATGGGTTACAATTCGCTTTTTTGCTTTTGATATTTTTTTCATACATGTTTTTGTTGTTGTTTTTTAACAATTTAGACATTTTAGATATGCATACAGATTTTTTTACTATTTGATACATATGTAAATGGATCAGCCAGCAAGAAGCACATTCAACGCTCATCAAGGTAACAATTTTCGGTTAAAGCATTTTTTATTTTTAGCCACTGTTTTGTTAAACATCAATTTACAGTAGTTTAGGCTTTTTTTGGTAGAAAAAATTGGTTTTCGTTTTCTCTGAAAACATGTATGCGTTTCGAGCTTTCGAGGGCTGGGAACCCGTATCTCTGATTTTAGGGGATGGGAGGGGCGCAGGGGCTGCAGCCCCCTATGAACGGGAAGAAAATTTTAAGGGGCAGGGCGAGAAAAATTAAATTTCGAAAAATTGTGTTGAAAATCTACAAGAATTGATCATTTTCTTAGAAAAGATAGTCAAAAATCGCTAAAAAAAATTTACGGCGGTGCCTATCGGCGCCGCCAGCACCACCAAAATCTTAAAAAATGGCTAAAAATATTTATTTTTTGGCCTAAAAATGCATTTTTTGGGCGAAATATCAGCGGTACAGCCCCCCTCATGGTTAAATTTTGAAAAAAATTCGCGTCGGCGGTATAGGTTTCGCCAATGGCCAAATCCTAAAACTGCCACTTATTAAAATTAAAAATACAAAAAGGACATTTTGAGTTGTTTGAACCTGTTCACGTTCGGGGAGATTCAATCCTTTCATTAGCCCCGCCCTCAATTTTTAATTTATGAAAAGCTGTACATTTAACATTTTTCGATTTTTTCTCCAAATTTTCGTTAAAAATTGTCTGAAAAGCGTTAAATCTTTTCTCCAAAAAGTGCTAATAAATGGGAAACTTTATCTAAAAGTTTGTTAAGTGAGAATCACTAACAAATGTAAATAGGTTTGCTAACAAAATTTCAGTTTAGTGATGCAATCTGATAAAGTCGCGACTGGACAAGCGAGAGGGCTGGAGAAAAAGGTAACAAACAGCCACAAATGACCAGTTTGTTTGATTTTGATCACTTCAACAGCGGCGTTCCTCGTCCATTTGGGCCATCGATTTGTTCGAGGAGCGCTCGTTCCGAAACGGGACGAGCGGTGGCCAATGTATGGAGTGTGGCCAAATGGTAATGGGAGAAGCGGAAGCGGAAGGGCTGGAGAAGGCGCTGAAGAAGCACCTGTTGCGCGCGCATGCGCAGTACGCGGCCAAACTGTTGGAGAAGGAGATGGAAGCGGACGAGGAGGAGAAGGACGCGGAAGCGGAAGGAAAAAAACCGCAGACTTGTCAGACAAGCTGTGGCAGAGCCACTTCGACCTCATCGTCCTTGTCCTCGTTGGCCAGTGCCTCCGTCAAGCAGTGGAGCAAATGGAAGCATATTTCCGATACAGTGTCAACAGGTTTGCAAGAAAATTTTCATTTGGGTAGTGAAATTGAAACTAATTAAGATTTTTCGGTCAATTGCCATGCCGATTGTCATATCGATTTTCGCTTCTCTAAACACCATAACATTATCTAATAAACAATTTAAAAACTGCGCTATCCGCGTTATCCAAGTAAAATTATCTTTTTTATTAAAAAAAACTCAAATTGGAAATTTGGTGGTTTACCCAAGGTTTTTCTATTTTTTTTTGTACAACAGAACAACCGTCGGAAGTGCATCCTTCGTCTTCTGTCGGCCACCAACTCGACTTCTCTGCCGCCAAAAGCATAAGTATCATCCAAACACAGTCTAATAAGCCGCCAACGGCTGTCTACGTGGACCCCAACGGAGAAATTTGGCACTTTTGGGCTAATGTAATCACTGATGCGCAAGCAGTTCAATGCGCAGGTCAAATGCATGCTTCTGCAGCACAACATCAACAGCCTGGACAGGTATATTTCATTTTTGGATCAAAATTTAATGACAAATACCTTATCAAAATATTTTTAAACTCATCAATGACAAAATCCTACAATAATAATAATAATAGGGTTATGGAGAGGGGACTGTGAACGGTGAATGCGTGCGGATTGAGGAGTCACATGGCCAAAAAATTTTAGTAACTATCTAACTATATATGCGAATACGCGAAAGATTGGATTTTTTTGACATTTTTACTTGTTTTGATCATTAAAAAAAAAATCAAAAAGAATAATAAAAACAAAAATCCGATCGTGTTCAGATCACATTTGTGTGCAATAATGTGCTTCGTATGGGCCACAATTGCCCCTTCCGAGCGGTTTGGGTCAGTGAACTGCGCGCACTGTACAAGCGCCTTGACCATGACCATCCCGTCCTGCCCTATGAGCCAGAAGTTGTGGATAATACTCATGCTGCTGTAGAAGAAGATGGTCAGCAAGGACATACCCAGGATATAGGTCAGGAGGGTACCCATCTACCTATGCAATGATACCTGAATTTTTTGTGAAAGTTTTTTGAATTTTTTGACCAAAATCCTCAATTTTAATAGGTATAGATCGGCGGCTCCTATCGTCTCTGCCTTCATAATGTTTTACCAAATCAAGAGAACGTAAAAAAACCAGAAATCAAAACTTGAAATTATTTTTTTAAAGAAATAATCGACATTTTGGTCTCTAGCCAATTTTCATGGAATTATTTGCTTAGAAATGCTTATTGGCGAACCATTAAGCATCAATTCGGTGTACCCATACTAGAAAAAAGTTTTATTTGGAACCAACTGAAGTTAAAAGTTCGGTGTCTTATGCCTAGAAATGCTTATTGGCATAGCCATAAGTATCCAATCGGCGTACCCATACTAGAAAAGTTTTATTTGAACCAACTGGAGTTAAAAGTTCGGTGTTTCTGGCGGAAATTTCTGTTTGGCGGAAACATAATAAAAAAGGAGGGTTTTATGCTTATAAGTGCTTATTGGCGAACCAATAAGCATCCATTCGGCGTACCCATACTAGAAAAGCCGAAGGCCGACAAATTTCCTATTTATATGCCTTTATGGTTGGGCAAGTGTATTAGAAAGGCGATACCTAAGGGATTTATTTGGGTAAAGATTTAGATTGAGTTTTTTATGCTTAGAAATGCTTATTGGCAAAGCCATAAGTATCCATTCGGCGTACCCATACTAGAAAAAAGTTCTATTTGGGAACAACTGAAGTTAAAAGTTCGGTGTTTTATGCCTAGAAATGCTTATTGGCATAGCCATAGGTATATCTGTTTGGCGAACACATAATAAAAAAAGATTTATTAGGGAACAACTTTTTTGTGCCGCGCGGTGTTTTATGCTTATAAGTGCTTATTGGGAAAGCCATAAGTTGCCAAAAAGATTTATTAGGGAACAACTTTTTTGTGCCGCGCGGTGTTTTATGCAAATTCTCAAACATATTATTTTAAAATTGACAATTTATTTGCCAAGATACGAAATTCGCTGCCAATTTAATGTAGGAAAATGGCTTGTGTGAAAAAAATTGAAATTGAACTTTTCTTAAAGAAAAATTGTTTTCATAACGTTTTCCCGGAACCGGCTTCGGACCAAGTGCCGAAATTTTGAAAAACCGGAGACGAAAACGTGCAGCATTACTCAGAGCATACCTCAGGCCCGTAACGAGAGGATGGCTATAGGGGCTGAAGCCTCCCTGAAATGAAAAAATAAAAATTTTTTGGCGGTCAGGAGAAAAATTAAAAATTTTAGTTGAAAATTTGATCAATTTCCTTAACAGAAATGGTCTATTATTATTAGAAGCGGGCCACCGCTATCACCCTGCGCGTTTTTTATTTATTTATTTGATCAATTTCCTTAACAGAAATACCGCTATCACCCTGCGCGTTTTTTATTTATTTATTTGATCAATTTCCTTAACAGAAATGGTCTAAAATTTCAAAAATTTTCCTGTCGGCGCCTATCGGCACCGCCTGCTACAAAAAAATATGAGAAGAAACCCTTCCTCTTACCAAAAAAAGACAAAAATCTTTCTCCCTTTAACTTTAAAAATTAATTTCATTAAGTAAGTCAAAGATTAACTAAATCTTTAAAAAAATTAACAAAAATCTAACCCTCAATTAACTTTTCAATTTTATTATCCTACTTCATCTTAAATAAAGCCTTAGGGTCTCCCTTAAAGATTTCCCAAAAGCCGGGGAAGTTTATTATTTTTTCAAAAATAACCCGATTTTTGAGTCGGTTTTTGCTCTAAAAATTGTTTAAAAATACGTTTTTAGCCAAAACTAGTCGTTTTAGCCAAAAAAAAGCTAGTCGACGAGCAAAAAAGAAAGTCGCCATGCCAGAAAATTTTTGTACATAGCCCTCTCCGAAATCCATGGGCTCGTTACGGGCCTGGCATACCTTGAGGTATTAGAGTTGAGTTGAGCTCTTTCTGCTGTTCAGCAACTGTTAGCGGATGGTTGTGCGCGACTCGGTTGAACAGCGCGCGTCGCTCCTTCACATAAATGGCGCGGAACGGACACTGAAGCTTGGCGCGTTGCGTGCAGGAAAAGTATGTGCTGATCGCACTGCGTCCGTCAATGTACATTGAGTGCGTGCGGCAAACGCGCTTCAAGTCTGCCTTGTCCATGGCGTCCATGTCGAGATCTTCCAGCCAGGACCACTGTTTGCCAGCTGCGTCCATATGGGGAGCACGATTGCGCGCATTTTCTACAAATATTCCAAATAGAACATTATATTCGAACGGTAGTAACAAATGCCCGGGCAAAGACGTATCTAAAATTTTGGTCTGGAGGAGGGTAGCCAAGGAGGGGGCCCAAAAAAATTTGATCAAATTTTGGCCTATTTGAACGAAATTTTTCTCTTTTTCTCCCTGCCACGGCAGGGACGTATCTAAGATTTTGGTCTGGGGGAGGGTAGCCAAGGTGGAGGCCCAGAAAATTTTTTGATCAAATTTTGGCCTATTTTAAACGAAATTTTTCTCCCTCGGCCGCCCAAAAAAATTTTAATTTTTGGCCTTGGGGGGGGGTAGCTACCCTATCTACCCCACCCCTCCCCTAAATACGTGCCTGTGCCCGGGTGGCATGGTATCAAAATGTCTACGACTCAAAATGTCTACCAGTGGAAAACGGATCAAAATCTCTACGGCTCAAAATGCCTAAACAGCCCATGGGGTGTTAAAAAATGTCTATACACCTCATGCGGTATTAAAGAATAGACATTTTTAGACATTTTGAGCCATTATGAAAATCGCCGGTCCGGGTTGATTTGGAAGTAATTTCTCTTTCACGCCAAAATTTTAGAGCTAACTCTCTCAGAGACGTATCCGGAAGAGGGGATAACTCAAGGGGTTAAAAGCAAATTTTTTGACATAAAAGGAAAAATGTCTTCGGAAGTCTTCACGAAAAAATTGACAATTTCCTTTAGAAAATTAGCATTTTGGTCAAAAAATTCAAAAAAGTTTCACAAAAAATTCAGGTATCATTGCATAAGTAGATGAGTACGCTCCTGACCTAAATCCTGGGTATGTTCTTGCTGGCCATCTTCTTCTACAGCAGCAGGAGCACTATCCACAGGTTCTGGCTCATGTGGCAGCACGGGATGGTCATGGTCAAGGCGCTTGTACAGTGCGCGCAGTTCACTGACCCAAACAGCTCGGAAGGGACAATTGTCGCCCAAACGAAGCACATTGTTGCACACAAATGTGATCTGAACACGATCGGATTTTTTGTGTTTATTATTCAATTTTTGATATAATGATCAAAACAAGTAAAAATGTCAAAAATCCAATCTTTTGCGTATTTGCATATATAGTTATAAGTTACAAAATTTTTTGGCCATGTGACCCCTCAATCCGCTCATTCACCGTTCACAGTCCCCTTTCCACAACCCTATTATTATTGTATGATTTAGTTCAAAAATATTTTGATAAGATATTTGGGTACTTATGCGGTTTGCCCCCCCCCTTTTTTTGGGTGACATTTTTTAAATTTCCCAAAAGTCGACTTAAAACCACTTGTAAACGTGTTTTTAGCACATTTTAAGAAAACAAAATTTTTGTGAAAATTTTTCAGAACAAAAGGGTCTTCCCCCCTATGGTTTTGCAAAGGGGGGGGGGCAAACTGCATAAGTACCGATACTTGTCATTGAATTTTGATCCAAAAATGAACATATACCTGTCCAGGCTGTTGATGTTGTGTTGCAGAGGCATGCATTTGACTTGTGCATTGAACTGCTTGCGTTTCAGTGATTGCATTAGCCCAAAAGTGCCAAATTTCTCCGTTTGGGTCCACATAGACAGCCTTTGGTGGTTTTGGCTGTGTTGGAATACTTATGCTTTTGGCGGCAGAGAAGTCGAGTTGGTGGCCGACTGATGAGGACGAAGGATGCACTTCCGACGGTTGTTCTGTTGTGTAAAAAATAATAAAAACTTTGGGTAAACATCACCAAATTTCCAATTTGGGTTTTTAATAAAAAAAAAAACAATAAGAATTTTACTTGGTTAACGCGGATAGCGAACAGTTTTAAAATGGTTTATTAGATAATTAAATTTAATGGTGTTTAGAGAAGCGAAAATCGGTACTTTCCTAGCTTGGGTGCTCCCAAAACAAAACCATAGGGGGGACCCTTTTGTTTTGCAAAAATTTCACCAAAAATTTTGTTTGTTTTTTTAAATGCGCTAAAAACATGTTTGCAAGTGGTTTTAAGTCGATTTTTGTATGAATTTTGAAAATTTTGTTTTTGGGAGCACCCAAACTAGGAAAGTACCCGAAAATCGATATGACAATCGGGCAGGCAATGGGACCGAAAAATCTTAATTTCAATTTCTCTGCCCAAATGAAAATTTTGCTTGCAAACCTGTTGACACTGTATCATCGGAAAGCTGCTTCCATTTGCTCCACTGCTTGACAGAGGCACTGGCCAATGAGGACAAGGACGATGAGGTCGAAGTGGCTCTGCCACAGCTTGTCTGACAAATCTGCGATTTTGCTTCCGCTTCCGCGTCCTTCTCCTCCTCGTCCGCTTCCATCTCCTTTTCTAACAGTTGTGCCGCGTATTGCGCATGCGCGCGCAACAGGTGCTTCTTCAGCGCCTTCTCCAGCCCTTCCGCTTCCGCTTCTTCCATTACCATTTGGCCACATTCCATACATTGGCCACCGCTCGTCCCGTTGCGAAAGTGGCGCTCCTCGAACAAATCGATGGCCCAAATGGACGAGGAGTGGCGCTGTTGAAGTGAGGCAAAATCAAACACTGATTATCTTTGGCTGTTATTACCTTTTTCTCCAGCCCTCTCATCGGTCCAGTCGCGACTTTATCAGATTGCATCACTAAAATAAAATTTTGTCAGCAAATTCATTTACATTTGTTAATGATTTTTCACTTTTTTTAGATAAAGTTTCCCTTTTATTATCATTTTTTTTGTTAAAGAAATTTTCTAATGCTTTTCAGAGAATTTTTAACGAAAATTTGAATAAAAATAGAAAAATTAAAATCTTCAGCTTTTCGAAATTGTTTTTTGAACCTGTCCGCGTTCGGGGGGACTCAATCCTTTTATTACCTCCCACCTCCCCCCACCTCCTATCATTATGGTACTGTTTGAGACGCTTTTTGCAATTTTTAACTATTCCTCCTGTGAAATGCACGCTAAACGTGAAGCAAGACATTTTGAGTCAGATGCAGCAGTGGCGCTTTTATAGAAATTGACTATAGGGGGGGGACCTATACCGCCAAGCGAAAATTTTTTCAAAATTTATCATGAGGAGGGCTGTTCCGCTGATATTTCCGCCCAAAAAAATGCATTTTTAAGCCAAAATGTCTATTTTTTGGCCATTTTTTAAGCTTTTGGTGGTGTAGGCGGCGCCGATAGGCACCGCCAGAAATTTTTTTAGCGATTTTTGACTTTTTTCTAGGAAAATGATCAATTCTTGCAGATTTTCAACGAAATTTTTCGGAATTTTTTAATTTTCTCGCCCTGCACCCAAAAATTTTTTATTTTTCCCGTCCAAGGGGAGCTGCTTTTCGACTAAAAAATGGCCCAAATTAGTAATAAGGGAGGTTTAACCAAACATTGGCAAAAAAATCAATAAAAAAAATGTTTTAACCGAAAATTGTTACCTTGATGAGCGTTGAGTGTTCTTCTTGCTGGCTGGTCCATTTACATATGTATCAAATAATAAAAAATAAATAGTCTGTATGCAACTCTAAAAAGTCTTAATTGTTAGAAAAAGATCACAACAAAAACACGTAAGAAAAAATATCAAAAGCGAATTGTAACCCATATATGCATATGCAGAACAGTTACAATATCTTTTTCAAGAGTGAAAATAATCATTTCTTCTCATTTAAAAAAAAAATCAGAGTATCATCAAATCATCCTAAAGATCAATAGCATTATGGGAAATCGATGTCTGTTGTCTCCCCTATGCGACATTGTGATTGTGACAACAAATCCATAACAAATTAGAAGAGCAGTTTCTATATAATAGAGAAAATATGCAAGCCACCAACATCTAGCAATTCAAATTCAAATCACAAACCTTACGCCAAATAAGCATTTCTAGACATAAAAACCCAACTTAATCCCTAAATCGTTTTTTTTATTGTGTGTGTTCTCCAAACAGATACTTATGGCTTTGCCAATAAGCATTTCTAGACATAAAACACCGAACTTTTAACTCCAGTTGGTCCCAAATAAAACTTTTTTCTAGTATGGGTACGCCGAATGGATACTTATGGCTTTGCCAATAAGCACTTATAAGCATAAAACACCGTGCGGCACAAAAAAGTTGTTCCCTAATAAATCTTTTTTTATTATGTGTTCTCCAAACAGATACTTATGGCTTTGCCAATAAGTGTTTCTAGGCATAAAAGGCTGAATAAAAGGAATTTGTTCCCAAATAAATCATTTCTAGTATGGGTAAGCCGAATGGATGCTTATTGGTTCGCCATTAAGCATTTCTAAGCACAAAAAACCCAACTTAATCTCTAAATAAAATGTCTAGAGAAACTAAATGACACCTCTAACCACTACTCTGTACAAGTTGGCCAAGAAATTTTATAGGTAAAGTTTCCCATTTATTAAGCCCTTCTTCTGCAAAAAACAAACGAAAATTTGAAGCAAAAATTAAAAATGTTCAATCATGAAATGAAAATTGACGATGTTGAAAATATCGGTGATATAGCAAAATATCGGCAAAAAAATCGCGAAATATCGACTTAATATCGAAATATCGGCCAAAATCGTGAAATATTGAAAAATATCGAAAGTATCGGCCAAAGGTGCAAGATTAAGCTAAAAATGCGTTTTTGTGCATTTTAGGCCAATTAAAAGCACAGGGAAAAATATCGATTTCGATATTTTTGTCGGCCCTATTTATAAGGGAAGTACGCATGAGAAAAAAAACAAACAAAAGACCCTATAAAACATCGCCTTTTACAGAGAAACAAAAAGGATTACAGAAGTCCATAGTCCCTACTGCTGCAAAAGGAGTTTTAACAAAGAATTGGAAAAAAATCGAAGAAATACATAAACTAAGCCTCAACCAAAAATTGTTACCTTGATGTGCGTTGAGTGTGCTTCTTCCTGGCGCATCCATTTACATATGGTATGTATCAAATAGTAAAAATTGCAAGTCTATAAAATGTCTTTATTGTTGAAAAATGATATCAAAAAAAAAATGTTACCAGAAAAAAATATCAAAATCGAACAAAATAATCCATATGTGTATATGCGCGGAACATTTTTAATAAATCTTTTTTGCAAGGCCGAATCAAAATCGCCGTTTCTCATCATTCAAATAAAACAAACAATTGAGTATCATCAACTCGTCATAAGATCAATGAGCATTATGGGATATATAACTGCTGATCATCAGCTTCATTCACTCTTCGCTCTCCATTTCCGCTCCTTCACTTTGGTGCCCATTGTGCTCATTGCGCGCATACAGTGCCCGGTACTTTGGCACATACAGTGCACGGTAGGGACATGTACGGTATCGTTTGCAGCGGAAACTGTTACGGTAGCCGCCCGTCTTCTTTTCCCGGTACAGGCAATGGAGTGCGCAAATGCGCTGCACTTGGGACGGGTCCTCCTCATCAATGTCCAGATCAGCCAGCCAGTGCCACTCGGTGCCAAGACGATCAACATATTGTTGTGGAGGACGAGAAGCACAAGAAGTACCAGCACTGTTCGGGTTGTTCTCCTGTTTGCTCAGGTGCCGACTATCATCTGCTGATTAGAGAGATGACTCAGGCAAGAAAATTTTCCGAAACTCGTGATCGAGACTTGCCCTGCCCATAATTTGCCAAGAAGAATTGTTTTGCCCTGAAGAAATTGGATTTTGAGGGATGAAGACGGCACCGAAAGGCGTATAAGGCGTATAGAACTGGTCCTTAGTGGAAGTAAGTACTAGGCACCGCTGGGGACAATTTTATAAAAAATTGTTTAAATTTGAGAAGAAAATCGAAAATTTATTTGATGGTCTCAGAAAATTCCATTCTTAGGTGCAGGCAGACCCGTAACCAGGGGGAAGGCGAGGAGGAATCCCACCCGCTCCCCCGAACCGCGAAAAATTGTGAGCTTTACTGCTGATTACAGAAGGTAATGTCATTGCTCGTTGTCTAAACCAGACGTAACGAAAATTAATTTTTTTTTTTTTTGTTGTAAAATTTGTTGAAAACGCGGGTGTGCAAGGGCCGGCCCGAGCGGTGTTGGGCGATGCCATAGAAAAAAGTGAAAAAAGGCAACAGCTATGGTTGGGGGACTGTCGACAATGACATTTCAAGCTGCATATGTAGAAAATTCGACCGAAAATGCAAAAATTCTTAAAAAAATTCAAATTTTCCTAATTACTTTTCGGGCCGACCGCAAGCATGGCCGGGCAGAAATTTTCCGGTCCGAGCTGGGCCAGCTCTCATCAGCCCGCCCGTGCACACACCTGGTTGAAAATTGACAAAATTTGGTATAATCCTTTAAAAGAAACGGTTAAGCCCACATATTTTGTAGATAAAAAAGCAAATAATAACCTTTGAAATGATTACGCAAGGTGCTCAATCTGTTTCCACATTTCGCTGTGTTTGGCGTGCCATTTGAGCTCTGCAATTGTGTGTTTTATTTTATAATACTATTATATAAAACATAGTAGCGCGGTATACATGTACAAGGCCGTAGCCAGTGGTCGGATTTCAGGGGCCGAACTGGAAATTCGATTCTTAGGTGTGTGTATTTTTGGGTAAATTTTTCCCAAAATTCGATTCATAGGTGTATGGTAAATTTTTCACGATTTCGGGGGGAGTGGCATGGCCCCCGGCCCCCCTGGTATGGCCTTGTACATGTATACCGCGCAGTATACCGTAATAATCCAGATAAACAGCCCCTGGGATGACCATCTGTCTAGCGGCGCAAAGTGGCGGTTT
>JAEHOM010000414.1:0-12183 GCA_016433075.1 Hoplolaimus columbus | reverse complement strand
ACATTGCACTTTTGGGGCACATCGACCTAGCCAATGGTCGGAAGGTGTCATGTCATTTGGCCAAGCTCTCACGTAAATGCCATTATTTTTTTCCGGATGCCAAATTTCCATCATTTAATTTCATAGCTAACTGAAGTTGTAATTTTCCAAAATATATTCAAAAATAGCATAAAAAACTTTATCGCTTCAGGAATATCTTGACATCCTGATTTTTCACTTCTTGACATACTGATCAGGGCTGTGCCAAACTCCGGCGAGTGCTCGAAACGCGAAACTCGAAATTCGAAACAAAAAAAACCTCGAAATTCTCGAAACTCGAAACACGAAACTCGAACAAATAAATGCCATTTTATTTTCGAAACTCGAAATTTCGCACAGCCCTTACACTGATATCCTGATTTTTTTTCTTCCTCTCCTCATTTCCGTAGCTCTGTTGCCGAAATGCGCCAAGATTTGTCTTCGGATAGGGGATCACCTTGGATTCTGTTTTGGACCCATTTTTGGCTTTGCACTTTTTGGGATGATGCCATTCCAACACTTATGTTTTTGCGTAATTGGATACGGGGGGAGCAGCCGCCATCCATCATGTTTTGTTGGGCTTGTCATGTTTGTTCACAAATTTGGACCCCCCATTGCCAAAATTAGCCAAATTTGGAACGGCCTTTAAACAGACACACATTAATAAAATGTGTGCAAATTTTTTAACACATACATAACGTCATACAAAGACATTATTTTTATTTTATCATAATGGGGCGTTATGCGAATACTAACTGACATAATAAAAAAGAAAAGATTGGGCGGATTTTCGGTATCCGGTTCGGATTCTCGAGGGTGCTGATCACGAATCTGTGACATTGGTTTATCAATTTTCCAGTATCATAGGTCAGGGTACGAGTAATTTGACATGATTTTTGGTACCCGAGGGTTTTCGAGGGCCAAAGAGGTATTTGTCGAGGCCAATTTAAATTTGAAATGCTATTTGATGTGTCGCACACACTGTGCGTGTCTCAGGTCTCAACAGCCGATGCTGTTGAATGAATTGGTGGTAATTGAAGTGGGAAAATATTCATATTTTAAGATCTGTTATACGAAGATTGGGCCCATACAACTGATGACCTAAAAGAAAATGGGGGAGGACCAATATTGTTTCGCGTGATGCCAAATTATATGTTCCTACACTGGGAATACCAAATATTTGTGATGATGACAAACCCTCACATCTCCGAAATTAGCCTTTTTGGACTTTTGGTGGTTCTTGTGAACTTCTGATTTCACAGAATAAAGTTTCACAAAATTTTCGCATTTGTTTATCCTTTGCATGAAAATAATGGTGACATCAATAAAATTAAGGCCTATGCTTATCGGGCCTATGACTCTGGGCTGGGTGCCTCATTTTTTTACACTCCTATTTTCCATCCCTAGTTTTTCCAAGCATTTTTTTGAAACCTGAAAAATTGTGGACAATGGATTTATTTATGGCTTATCAATTATCATATGGCTTGAATGGGCTAAAATATAGAGTTTGGCAATTAGAAAAAGAATTTTTGCCATTTATTTTAAATCAACTTTTTTAGGTATTTTTATAGTTAAATTTTATCATTTAATGATTCCATCTATAAACTGTTCCTAAGTGTTTCATTAATTTGGCCAGACAGAGACACTCATGACCATTTCCCATAAATGCTACATTCCTGCGGACTAATGAACAATGCGAATGAACTATTTTTAGGAAATTGTTCTCGCCAATTTTGCCCAAAAATAGCAGAATGGTGTGAATGGGGAAGACAAAATTTCATTTTCGGACCAGGAATCAAATTTCTTTAACGCATCAAACTGATCTTTGAATAATTCATACGCGCAAAAAAGCTTCTCAAAAAATATTTAAAAAAATAAAATTAAGAGTAAATATAATAAGAAAAACAAACCAACTAAAAAGCGTACATTTTTTGAAAAAAAAAAACATATAGTACATAATTCGCGGCATGCCTATATTTTGTTGCTTTGCATTATACCTATTTTATTTCATTAGGTCCAAAAAATGATGTGAATTCCACTTGTATCAGCAGAAATCGTTTTTCCAAAATTATTCATTAATTTTTTGCTAAAAATTTGGTAAAGTGTGTAAGTTTTTAAGATTTAATTAAATGTGCTTTTGCCTTGAGAATAATTTTCCAACTAGCCATGGGAATAAATCAGACTGTCGCTGTGCTAAAATGAGGAAAACACTTTTTTTGATGTGATCTTTGAAGGCGAAATTAAAAATTGGCCCAATTGTTTGTGTTTGTTCTGGATCGGCAGTGTGCGCGAGCAGCTGGAAAGTGGAGCGGGTCCAGAAAATGTGGGTCCGTCCACCCGGGCGGGCCCTATTTATGGCCTTATTATGTGTCCCATTGATGAGGAGGAGGCGGCACACCACCCACCACTCGTGCTCGACACAACAACCCGCAAAATGAAAAATTGTGGCCAAGGGTATGGCCACAGAAATGGGGGCCACTTGGCCACTCATTTCCAATTCCATGCGTCATCAGAGAGAATTCGGGTGGGTCAATTGTCAATTCTTGGCCTCTCCCCCTTATTACCAATTTTGGAAGAAAAAGCAAAAAAAGGAAATGATGCTTAAAAAGAACAATGTGTGGTGAAGAAGAAGAGATTAGGAGCAATCATCATTTCTCTCTGCCTGCGACAAAAATAAGCCCTAAAGTGAAAAAATTTGGCCAAAAATGGCACACACACTTATTATCCCCAAATATCATTCGGGTCAATTCTTGGCCTCATCCGTGTACAGTTTTGCAGAAAAAAATAAGGTAATGGATGCTATTCAAAATATTAAGGTATAATAAATGTTATTTTTGCCCGTAAATTTTTATTTATAATATATAACCTTAAACATTGCAAAAGGCCTAAAATGGCATCGAGATAATCCATACAGCCAAGTAATAATCTGTTAATTGCATATTCACCAGAAATTTGACCCAACTTTTTTCTATAAAACAATTTTTATGCAAATTTTTATATTTAATAAAATAAAAATAAAACAATGGAGGGCATATGCGGGGAATTGTATAGTTGTGGAGCACTTTCACTCCTCACGGACATTGGCCAAAAAAGGCGACAAAGCCGCCAGTGAGCAATGAGAATGGAAGAATTGTCGAGAGTCGGGAATAGGCTACTGGCCAGTTTCCATTATTGAGGCTTATAAGGGATGGTGCTATAGCGGACGAGTGGACGAGCGGAGACTATCGATAGACAAAAGTGTTTGTCCAGCAATGGTAAAAAATAAATAAATTACTAAATTCCAGTGGCGCGCCGACTCCGGACTCCAGCTTTGGAGCCGGGAGCCCGGAGCTGGAGAGTTTTGCACAAATTCTTCCTCAAGTTATTATCCTTATTGGTTTTTCAAGCCCAGATATCACGAAAAGGAAGCTAGAGTTGGCATGGAAAAAGTTCATTCCAAATGGACACATATACTAAAATTTGAGGGAGACGACGTGGTGTAATGGTTAGCAAGCCGAAAAGGAGTGGATGGCCGTACAAATAAAAAGAAAATGATCTCAAAAGCCAATACGTGAATGTATATTATATCTGATATGTCGGCTAATGGTATGATGAGTCGAATCCCGGTATGATGAATCTAATCCCGGGTTGTGCCCAGGCCGGTATCGCGGACCGACCGAAGCGGATCGGTCGCGATTTTGAATTGGGCTGTTTAGCCCATTCTCTTGATCGATTGATGAGCAATTTTGCTCATTCATCTCATTCACACAACAACAACCACACTCTTTGACCTCTCATCGCACACTTCCGGCCATCCTCGCGGGCGAGCAACACCTTGGCCATCTTCGTCTCTCGCCGCATTCCCATGAAGGATGTCTATCTCTACACACTCTCGCGGAAGGAAGGAAGGAAGAGCTGACTGTCCGTTCCCATCCATTATGATGCTCCCGCTCCCTCCTCTATACATGTCTCTCTCCCCCTCCCTTCCGCGACACCGGCACGGTATCTTCCTTTATATGGTTAAAAAAATTGAGTGTTCAAGTTGTCGGGCCGGGCCGGACACGAGATAAACAGGTCCAGGCCATACCGGGCCCGGTATTTTTAGGCCCCTGCTGGGCGCAGCCACGTGTCAGTATATTGTGAAAAGCGAAGATAAATTATTCATTGCAAATTGATAGATCCTTTCAACAATAAATAAAAATCCATCTCAAAAATACCCTGAAATACTAATTTGCATCTCTATTCCTTCCATTCCTGTTTTATATTGGCAATTCTCTTAAATATATCCCTTACAATTAACTTACCTTCTTCCTTTCAATAACAAATAAAAAAATCCATCTCAAAAGACCTATTTAAACGTTCGAATTTTTTCTTTTTCTCCCTTGGCCGCCAAAATACGCACGGACCATCGGCATCGCCCCCTCCCCCGTGAAAGGCCGCCCCCGCGCGCGGGGGCGCAACCCTAGTTCGAAGCGATGAAGCTGATCGAACTTGACTGTCTTCGATGTCAGATCATCCCGGGCGATCTAAACATGGCAATTCAGCTGCGATTTGACAACAAAGACACCTGCTGGAAGAAAGTTGATCGCGCGGTTCAAATGTACAAAGGCGATAAGAAGGCGAAGCAACAGGCAGTCGAACAGAAGCTTAAGAAGAAGAAGAAACAGCACAGCTTGACAGGGACGGACCCTTCTCCGACACCTTCGATTCTTGACAAGAATTTGGCACGGACTAAACAGCAGCTTGAGCAGATCAAGCACTGGCTGGACGAGGACACCTACGTTGAATTATTATAAAATGAATTTGTTTTCGTGATCAGCGCACTTTAAATACGACTTCCATCCATTTATAGAAAGCTGGACAACGGATACTAATCCGATCACTCTTTTCCCGATCACTTTTTTTCTTTCCATTCTCCATTCTAACCTACTCCGATCTATTCCCCCACACCCATATTTTAATCAATATTAAACGGCCCTAAATAACCGACAACCTACGTCATAGCTAAGGCACCGTTGACCCAAATTTAATGCATGGAAAACCGGAAATTCGACCTACAAATGTTAAATTTCATAAGAAAATTCGCCAATTTTCGTCAAAATTTTTCCGTCCAATGGCCATCTCAATAGATTGGAAAATATTACCTCCTCCCAATAATTACACATCCTCCGATAATTATTAACTTCTATCCAGCGCAAGGTTGAAAATATGTAATTACCCTTGGGTAATCATAAGAGTATAGCTAATGAGAATAATGTAAGTAAATATATGGAAAAGTCTGAATGTTGTAAGCCTATTCAGATCATGTCAATCGTAAATTATGTTTGGATCGATTTTTTTTTGATGACATGGGCGTCAAGGGATCCTTGTGTAGTGTGAAGCTGTGAAGGTACAATGTAGCCAATGCATGTTGTTTAGTTGCAATAATTTATTTGGAAGGAAAATTCATATAATTATATTCGGAATGTGTGGTTTCCAGTTCTTATTCTAATGCTTAATGTGTATGCTTTTACACATATTTGTAATTATTTCTCTTAATAATGTATTTTTAATATTTCTCAAATAAGCGTCGCTTTTTCACAATTTCGGAGATTTTTTATGAAGTTTAAAACAAAATTAATGTTATTCAATTAATATTTATTTGAATTAAATTACAAATTAACATATATTTAGTCAAATGATTTGGATAAATATTTTCCTCATCATTCCCTTCTGTACTGTGACCACCACCAATGCAACGAAATCAACGGCTGCTCCGGAAAAGGTAATCACTTTATTGTTTTGGTAAATCTTTAACTATGTCGATTGATGGAAATTCTGACAAAATTTATAAATTTATTTATTTTTTTTATCAAATTTTATTACCATATAAAATGCATTTAGTCGGACAAAACGCCTTCTTGGCTTAAGAGGTACGCGGACGGCGCGGAAGTGTGTGCCGAAAAGGATGCATGGAAGAAGCTGGCAACGGATTTGAATTGCAATTTGGCGCCAGAATACCAGCACGGGCATGACGTGGAATTTTTGCTTTTCTATTCCGTGCAATGGTACTGGCATTGTGTCCTGTTAATGGATGCATTCAATTCCATTGCGCAATTCATCCACGACAAGCGAGAACAAAATGTAAAATGCAAATTTTTATTAAAATATTATATAATTTTATTTATTTATTTATATTTTTATATTTGTTGCGTGATAATATTGTTTGGTTCTAGCTGCTAATGACGGGTTTGTTGCGAAATGACATAATTAGGCCATACATTAATCACCTCCAAAGTCAAGGCGAAAAAACGGTAATTGCTTACGTTAATCGATCTTTTGTATATTAATTTTTAAAATTTAATCACTACATAATGAATATTCAGTGTTTAATGACTCATTATAAATGTTATTTGTATAAAGAAAATAAAAATCATAATACGTCTTTCCTCCAAAATTTTAGTTTTTAACTTATTCTCCTAAACAATTTTCGAAAAAACGCGTACATAAAAATGTTACCCCAATATAACCAAAAAAAAGGGGCTACCTACCCTACCCTCAGGGTAGGTAGGTAGCCCCTTATCCCGTATCTTATTAGAAGATACCCCGGGTTTCGGGTAGGTAGCCCCCTTTTTCTTACCCCGTATCTTAGAAACCGAAAAAAGGGGGCTACCTACTCTAACCCCGGGATAGGTAGCCCCTTACCCCGCTACCCTATAGGGAGCAAGATTAACACAGATTTCATATCAGAGAAAAATCAGAAAAACGCGAAATCAATTGTATTATGTAGAACAAAAATTTCTCCATCGAATGACATAAATTTTATCAAATAAAATTTTTGTTTTAATTTTTTAGCAGTCTAACCCGGGTAAGTTAACCAAGGTAGGTTAACCCAAGGGTAGGACATCGCTATCCTTTTTCTAAGATAAGGGTTTAGGTAGGTAGCGCCTACCTTCTGGGTAGGGGCTACCTAGTACCTCCCGGAGCGGGTGTGGTAAAAACCCAAGAAAACGCCTTAAGCGAAAATTGCATATTTTTAGGGTGAAAAAGTTTTTTAGGAAAAAATTTTTAGAGAAAAAAAACAAAAATTAAACATTTAAGAGGAAAATGTTTATGCCGAATAAAATATTTATATTGGAACTTCAATAATTTCTTATTTTAGGCTCGATCTATCGAATTTAAGCAGTATAAAGCTTTAAAACTCGCTTATCATCGCCATAAAACCCATTTATAGCACTTGCCGCCAATTTTGACTTTTGCGGTCATTCCGTTGTTCGAGAAAATTGAAGAGACAACGAATTGGGCTGAGCTTATGTATTATGAAAGTTTATGCGAAGCGATGGACAATGTTTGCGCATTATACGAACAAATGCCCGCGGTTGCCAAGCAGTTTGCCAAAAACAACGCGGACACATTGTCACGCATGTTGAGAGAACACAAAAGCGGCGGGAAAAGGTCGGAGGACAAAACATTGGGACGGAAGATCAGAGCAATGCTTGAACGCGATGTTCCGTTTCCCACAGCTTTTTACGTCAAAGATATTCGTTGGAAGCGGAGGCTGGTGAACAAATGGAAGGCCGAAATTCGCAATGAGAAGGCACTTGGCGATGCACAGAGCGTGGAACGCATTGAACGTGCCCGAAAAGTTTTGGAAGAATTCAAGCAAATTTATCAGACCGATGACAGGGTCAAACTGGAATTTGATGGTCTTTCGGACAATTATCCGGAATTTACTCTTCGCCTAACAAATGTTCCGCGCATGCGTTGCCAAGTTTCGGTAGAAAAGGTTTTTATGCATTAATTTGAAATTTATTGTGTTCATCGGTTTTGTGGATGCAGATTGCAGAGCTTGTCTGCTTGATTTTTCAAAAATGATCTGTGTCAGATCTGATCTAAAGGTAAGATCTGACCAGTGATCAGATCAAGGTCAGATCATTCATTTTGAAATGACCCATCCCAAACAATGCAGAAAGAGAAAAAAAAACTATGTTACTTCTCTAGATTTGTTCGGAAAAAATATTCTTATTGCCAATCTTTCATTTCATGACGGTTTTCTGGTATTATCAATGAACATTTTGCCAAAAAAGATTCCAATAAAAAAAACTTTATAAACAATAAACAATGATCAGACAATAGAAATATGCTATTTACAGACCGAAAAAGCAAAAAAAAAGTGTTCTAAAGAATGACTCTCACTCTCTCATCATTGGTTAATGTAATGCAATCCTTGGCTACTATGCTGTTTTAGTTTCAGCCGCCACTCTCCCCAAAAAAGCGAGCAACGGTTTCAGTTTAGTTTTTGTATAAGCTAATTTAATAAATTTTTATTTATTCCGATAATCGAAACGAATTTTTTGTTTATTTCAGGAGAACTTTGAAAAGGCTCTGGAATATGTGGCGTCTTGGTACCAAGGCTATAAGAAACATTTTTGTGATTCGCACAAATTGTTTTATCAAGTCGAGGCAATTAGAAGAGCGTTGAGAAAATATGAGCATTTTTTTAACGGTAAATCTCACATTGGATACCGTAAATTCTCTAATAGAGCCCCGGTGGCTCTATTTTTCAACCACCGTCCGAGAGAGGGGTGAAACGAAATTTCATTTTTTCTTGTTTCTTTTTTCGGTTTTTTTTTCGGGTTTTTTGTCGGTTTTTCTTTCGTTTTCGCATTCGAAAAAACACCGAAAATTTTCGGAAAAGATGCTCCCCTAAGAATGGAAAAATTTTCAAAAATTATTCATTTCTGGCTAATTTTTGGACTAAATTGGTGAAATTTCCCTTGCAAATCGCAACTTTGTAATCAAAAAAGTCACACTTTCCCACCCGCCTAGAATTCCAATAGTTGTAAAAAATAGATTTTGAAAACACACTGATATTGCCCATGGAAATCGCAAAATTTTTAATCAAAAAAGACATAACTTCCCGCCTGTCAAGAGTTTCAGTACTCGTAAAGAAAAAGATTTTTTTACCATTAGGATCGAAATCATAGAAAAACGAGGAAATTATCCATTTTTGTTTCATTGGAACAAAAATATTGGTCTGCAAGGTGCAAGCTTGGGAAGTGTGGGATCGGAGCGGTTTTTTTTTCAAACACTGGATTTTATCGTAGCCGATCTGCAAACCTCACTTTCTCCTGTAGCACTTCAGCAACTCATTTTTTTACGCCAGAATTTGAAGCTTGTTAATTATGACAATTTATAGTTGCTAGAGTACCGTAAATTCTTAAATGCTGTAAAATAACCCTCCACCTAAAATACCCCCACCCTTCGACTTTGGAGACTATACCGTAAATCTTCTAATAGCTCCCAGTGGGACTCATTTTTCAACCGCTCAAAAACCAGGAATTTTTAAAACAAAAATACGTCTTCCCGTGTTTTTTATGCAACTTTAAATACACCAGTTGACACGTCTTTGAGGAGATAAGAAAGAATATGCAATAAAAAAAGAAATTTTGTCAACTCACTGGAAAGTTGTGATCTCCCCAAAGTCAGTGGGGGACTTATTATAGGGGGAGGAACTATTAGAGGATTTACGGTATCTTCATTCTTTTTTTTTTTTTTTGACAAACTTTCTTTTTCATTGTTTATCTTATCTCCTCGAGCAGAGTCAAATGGTATATTTAAAATTCGGAAAAAACCACGAGAACCAATAATACAGACCTATCTATCATCTAGCCTTTCGCGGGCATAGGGAACGCCGCCCGAAAGGGAGAGGATTGCCCTAGCGGGTGAAATAAGCCGTATGAACCAAAGAAAAATATTTTGCTAATAAAAATTTCGGGTTTATTAGGTTTTGAAAAAATAACCCTTGGGGGTTCTTTTACAGGATTTACGGAAGCTACGGTATATATATAAGGTATTCCATCCATTGAAATTTTTCGGTTTTAATTGCATTTTTACTGATAAATTTTCAAAATTTTTGCGCTACCCTCGCTATTTTTTGCTGCGCGATTCGCGACCGCCCACGCTTGAGCGCGAAGCGCCGCCGCAACACATGTTATTATATGCTAAATAAGAATGAATAATCTCCACTGCATTGAAAAATAAAATTGATCACGTGTTACACATCAAAAACATACATATTGGTCCCAATATGATGTAAGAGGCTTGTTTATGCATTTTTGGGTAGTCAAAATGCAACAAACATATAGGTGTCAAATATGTCGAAAAAGAATTCAAAATGTTTTTGACAATTGCCAAAAGGTTTTTGTCAAATTTGACATCTATCCAATCAAATATATATTCTCTATTCTATCAATTTTGAATTGTCAAACTTGACAATGTCGATCGAAAAAATTTTAGCATCAAAACAAATACAAATTCTCTAGCATTTCAAAGTTGCCATTTGAAATGTTCATTTTAAAATTCGGCGTAGGGGTCCTCGTCCAGCTTGTGCTTGATCTGCTCAAGCTTCTGTTTAGCCAATGCCAATTTTTGGTCAAGAATCGAAGGTGCCAGCGCAGGGGTCGTCCCAGTCAAGCTGTGCTTGATCTCCTTCAGCTTCTGTTTGACCTCCCATGCCTGTTGCTTCTCCCTCTTGGCGTCTCTATAGGTTTGAACCGCGTGATAAACTTTCTTCCACGTTTCTTCGTTCTCAAATTGCACTTGAGTCATGTACGCAGCAAAATCGCCCGGCATCATCTGACATCGAAGATAGTCAAGCTCGACCAGCTTCATCGCTTCGAACAGTGAAGTGATCTGTCGGCCATCGGATACAGCGTGAAAACATGGGTTCACGGACACCAACTCAAGCTCATCAACAACAGTACCATCGTTGTTTGGGCCTGCATAAATTTCAATGGATGGAATACCTTAGGTACCGTAACTTCCGTAAATCCTGTAAAATAACCCTCAGGGGTTATTTTTTCAAAACCTAATAAACCCGGAATTTTTATTAACAAAATATTGGTTCTCGTGGTTTTTTTCCGAATTTTAAATATATCATTTGACTCTGCTCAAGGAGATAAGATAAACAATGAAAAAGAAAGTTTGTCAACTCAATGTGAAGATACCGTAAATCCTATAATAGCTCCTTCCCCTATAATAACTCCCCTCTCTGACATTGGAGAGATCATAACTTTCCAGTGAGTTGACAAAATTCCTGTTTTTATTGCATATTCTTTCTTATCTCCTCAAGGCGCGTCGAATGGTGTATGTAAACTTACATAAAAACCACGGGAAGACGTTTTTTGTGTTAAAAATTCCCAGTTTTTGAGGGGTTCAAAAATAATTCCCCCGAGTAGCTATTAGAAGATTTACGGTACTCTAATTGAGCTCCTCCCAACACTCTCGGAGCAGGGTTGAAACGAAAGTGAAAAAACCCGAAAGCGAAATAAACCGAAAACGAAAATTTTCTCCGAAACGAAAGCGAAACCGAAAAAAAACCGAAAATACAAAAACCGAAACCCGAAAACGAAAATTTTTCAAGAAATTTTCTGAGCCATTAAATCATTTGTTCATCCAATCAAAGCGCAACTTTAAAGGTCATAATTAACAAGCTTCAAATTCTGGCGTAAAAAAATGAGTTGCTGAAGTGCTGCAGGAGAAAGTGAGGTTTGCAGATCGGCTACGATCAATCCAGTGTTTGAAAAACCGCTCCGATCCCAAACTTCCCACGCTTGCACCTTGCAGACCAATATTTTTGTTCCAATGAAACAAAAATGGATAATTTTCCTTGGTTTTCTATGACTTCGATCCTGATGGTAAAAAAAAAAAATCATTTTTTTATGAGTACTGAAAATCTTGACAGGCGGAAAGTTATGTCTTTTTTGATTAAAAATTTTGCGGTTTCCATGGGCAATATCAGTGTGTGTTCAAAATCTATTTTTTACAACTATTGGAATTCTAGGCGGGTGGGAAGTTATGACTGTTTTGATTAAAAAAGTTGCGATTTCACCATTTTAGTCCAAAATTAGCCAGAAATGAATAATTTTTGAAAATTTTTTCATTTTTAGGGGAGCATTTTTTCCGAAAATTTTCGGTGTTTTTCCGAAAGCGAAAAAAACCCGAAAAACCGAAAAAAGAAACACGAAAAACGAAATTTCATTTCACCCCTGTCTCGGAGGTGGTTGAAAAATAGAGCCACCGGGGCTCTATTAGAGAATTTACGGTATCCAATGTGAGATTTACCGTTAAAAAATGCTCATATTTTCTCAACGTTCTTCTAATTGCCTCGACTTGATAAAACAATTTGTGCGAATCACAAAAATG
>JAEHOM010000413.1:0-12191 GCA_016433075.1 Hoplolaimus columbus | reverse complement strand
GGCGGAACCTCCAGGTTCCCTTCGGTCTCTCCCGAACAGCTCTCCCACCACTTCTCCGCTTTGAGGGCGGAACAACATCGGCCCAGCAGCCACTCTCGCCGTCGATCAACAATCTTCGGCACAGACCTGCCGAGAGTTTCGCCACAAAAAAGATTGGTGCCACGACCCGGGAGGGCCTTTGACGACACCTTTTGGCTGCAACAACAAGCAGTTAACAGCTCCAACCGCCGGGAGCAGCAACAACAACTGATCCGCGGCAGATCAGCAACAGTGCCAGCTTCACCCCGAAAGCCGGCGGCACCTTCCGACAACTTCTGCCAAGCACAGCTACTGCTTTGCAAAGATCAACTGCAGTTCATCCAGAACCGACCAAGGCTCCGAAGCATCGACAGACGCCTCCCGCCAGCACTCGCGCGGGCTCCAGAAACTGTTCCTATTTCAACCTCCGTCTCATTTTGGACATTTCAGATGGAGCCGTCCGAGCTGTCCTTCTCCACCACCAAATCTCCGCACACTGCTGCCGCCCTGCACCTGTCGCAGCAAGCAAACACCACGCACCAGCAGCCAGCCGTCTTGCCTGCGGCACCTGGTGCTGATCAGCCGATCACAGCCTCTACCAATGCCCAGCAGACGGCTACGGTAGCCGACCGGCCGATCACTCGCTCGTTCACGCTGCAGCTGCGCTACTACCGCGACACCATGGTGGGTGCGATGGACAATTTGGCGGAGCAGATCGCCAAGAGCCGTGCGATGATTGACGCATTGGACGAGGAAGGTCAACCTCTGGAAGCAGCAGCCGTTTTCTTCAACACCGACCGGTCTCTGCTGCTGAAGTCCATCGAGAACATCAAGGAACTGCGGCAGCAAGGGTTTGGTTTGATTGGCAAATATCCTAAAGACCAACAGGAGCAAATCTACGAGTACCTGTTTGCTGGGACTCCACATCATGCGGCAATCTTGGAGCTGGACGCTGCTCCTCCAACCGCCCAGCTCATACGACTGGCTGAGCAAACCGCAGACGCTCTGATCCAGATGAAAACAACGGCGGAGATCGCCGCAGAGATGAACCGCAGATCAGCAGCTTCTTTGCGCACCGTCGCTTCGCACCACACCAGCCTATCGAGCGCTTCACTGGGCGATCCGCGCGAGTACACGTTCACCAGCCGTGGAGGGACTGCTCAACAGGACCCGCCCCCAGGGGACAACAACGAACAACATGAGGACTTCCCGCTGGGCGACTCTCCTGCCCTCCGCGGTGCGATCAAAGCGCAGCAATTCATCGACACGATCGGCACGGGTGCCGATGCGCTTATGGCGTCATCTCCCGTCCAGCACCAGACGGACCATGCTACAGCTCGCAACACGCTGCAGCCCAACCAAGCAGCATCCAATGTGCTGCAGGCAAACCCACCGAACCAACACAGTTCGGATGGGTCATCATTTGTCCATCTTGACATGGGACACAATGTGCAGGTCACAAAGGCAGGTGCCATCCCTTGCTTTGGACAGGCACGGAATGTTCACTCTGCTGCCGGCGGCCGCATCAAGCACCAATTGTTCTCCCAATTTCGCATTCTTGGGCGCGCTGACAGCCAGGCATCACATCGTCCGCCGTCCCATCCAGCTTCAGTGCATGCAGTGGCGAGCAAACTGGCCCCACCCAAACAACATCGGGTCAAAATCGTCACACCACATCCTTCAACGCTTCTGGCGGCACCCAAAGTGCCGGATCAGCCACCACCGCTGCTCCCGCCGCCACCGCCGAAGGTCTCGCCGCCGTATGTGTCGAAATTATCACCAACGGTGCCAGCGGCACATGCAATGCCTCATCATCAGCGCGCGCCTGCCCATGCCCACGTGTCCACCCATCTTGGTGCCCCACCAATGCGCTCACACCATCATCGCCACCATCACAGCCATACTGCTCAACTTTCCACGGCTTTTGAAGCCGTGCGCTTGCAACCACCAACATTTTCAGGTGATCCTAAGGACTGGCTCCCATTTTGGGAGTACTTCAAGCAAGCAGTCGACACCCAGCCGATCCGTGGGTTCGAGAAACAGCTCATCCTGCTGAAGTGCCTCAAAGATGGGTCACCGGCACGGCGTGCCGTGGAAGTGTATGCACCGACCGATGCCAACTACTTGGTCGTTCTGCAACTCCTTCATGAGCGGTTTGGCAATGTTACCAACCTGGAGCGCACCTTCCGTGCCCATCTGATCCACCTGCCGCCGGCAAAGGACAACACCACCAGCCTTACTGCTCTGCTGGACGACTTTGAGCGAACTTTGTGCCAGCTGGAGCAGGTTGGAGTGGACACCAGCGAGGGCTCGTTCGGTCCGCTGCTTGAGTCCAAGCTCCCGATTCGCTTCCTCACGCAACTGCGGCTCCAGGAAGCCGCAACTGGGTCCAAATGGACAGGGCAGCAGTTCCGCCGCGCGGCCTACGACATGGTGCGCGTTCAACGGGAGGCGGAGACTGCTTTGGCCGCTGTGCGCACGGAAGAAAAGAAGGAAGAGAGCAAACCAGCACAAGGTGGGCCACAACAGAATTATGGGCACAGGGGCGGCAAGCACACACGCGATGCGGACATTCGGCGTGTGTTCCACGTGGCGGAGAAGGCGCCGGACAACTTGGTCAAAGTGAGCGGCAACAATCACCGCCGGGAGTGTTCCTTCTGCCACAACACCGGCCATCGCCCTAGCCGGTGTCCGACCTACCCAACAGCACAGAAACGCAGAGCACGCGCCGCCGAGCAGAAGCGCTGTTTTTGCTGTCTTAATCAGGGCCATTTCTCCTCCGAGTGCCCGCGCACGCAACCCTGCAGTCATTGTGGGAAGGACAACCATCACTGGCTTCTCTGCCCGGACCGCAAGGACGGCTCTTCACATCCGAAGGACAACGCAGCAAAGCCCCACAGGGAAGAAGCACCTCCACAGCCAGTTGCGAGCAAGCCACCTCCACGTGCTGTGCTCATCGCATCCCAGGAGAACCAGCTGACTCCCGCAGCCGGGCAAACGGACGAGGAGCTGCCCTCGGTCCAGTGGACCGATGCAGAAGAAGCGGAGCCGCAAAATCAGGTCCTGTCAACCATTTTAGGACAGGAACCACCCGCCTTCCTGATGATGTGCCGCGTGCGTGTTGCTGCGGAGGCCGGAGGGCAATCCATCACTGCCGCGCTGATTTTTGACAACGGCAGTCACAGCAACTACGTGACTGCCTCTGTGGCCCGCCGCCTTCGCTCAAAGCCTCTTGGACAACAAGACCTAAACGCGCAGGTCTTTGGCGGGCACAGGCTGAACCGGAAGGCCAACATCTACAAGCTTCACATCCAACGGGTGGACGGCTCATGGGAGCCGTTTCTTTTTTCAGAAATGGATCGAATCAGCTCAGCCATGACTTTCCCAACTGTCAATGTGCGCCCAACAGCTGATGTCTTCTCTGACTGCACTGCTGAGCCCGAGATTCTGCTCGGGATTCGCCACTTTTGGCCTATGATGGGCAACTGGCGCCAAGCAAACAACGGCCTGTTCATTGTCGACACGCCTTTCGGTCCTGTGGCCAGCGGTGAGAGCCTTGCCGACCTTCCTGACCTGAACATGAGCGTCCGACGGCCAATTTTGGCCGTTCTGCCTGGGGACACCGACCGCCGGGAGGACATGCCAACCGCCAACGCCGTGGAGCTCTTCTGGTCCCTGGAGGGCATCGGAATCACCGATAATCCAGCCAAGGATGACGACGACGAGGCCGTCATCCAGTTCAACAAGTCCGTGCGTCAACTACAGGACGGACGCTACAGCATACGCCTGCCTTGGAGGGACACCCACCCGCCCCTGCCAACCAACTTCCAACTCACCTATCGGCGCCTCAGCCGAGCGCTGATCCAGCTGAAGGGGCGACCAGAAGTCCTTCAGCAGTACAACGCCGTCATCGCTGAACAACAGCAGCTGGGGATCATCGAAGAGGCGTCGATCGGAACCGGTCAGTTGGAGCATTTTATCCCGCACCACGCAGTCATCACGCCGAAAAAACTGCGAGTGGTGTATGATGGCAGTGCGCATGGCAAGGGGACACCATCGCTGAACGAGTGCCTCTTGCGCGGACCGGTCTTGCTCCCTGACCTGGCCGGACTGCTCCTCCGCTTCCGCTCCTGCCGCATTCCAGTCATCGCGGACGTGGAGAAGGCCTTCCTCATGATTGAGCTGGAGCCCGAGGACAGAGAGGTTTGCAAATTTTTGTGGGCGAAGGACACCTCACAGCCTCTGTCCACGGCAAACCTTGCCGTCTGGCGCTTCCGCCGGCTGCCTTTCGGCCTGATCTCGTCGCCCTACTGCCTGGCGGCGGTGATCAGACATCACTTGCGCAAGTACGACTCGCCACTTGCACAACAACTCATCCACAACACCTATGTGGACGATGTGCTCCTCCCTGCGGAGACGGAAGAGGAGGCACTCAACATGGCGGCAGAAGCAAAAGGCATCTTCCGCGCGGCTTGCATGAACCTCCGCTCGTTCATTGCACCCAGTGCCGCAGTCAACAACAGCATTCCTAAGGAAGACTCCTTGGGAAAGACGACAACAAAGGTGCTTGGCATCTCGTGGGACACCGAGGAGGACAAGCTCACAGTGTGCTTCCCGCCCGCGACTGATCAGCTCAAATGCACCCGCCGGACTGTGTTCAGCACCGTGGCCAGCGTCTTCGATCCGATGGGGCTGGTAAGTCCGGCAATGCTTGCCGCGAAGCGATTCTCCCAATCGCTGTGGGGGGTGACCCACGATTGGGACCAGGCATTGGAGCCAGAGCAACAAGCACTCTGGACCAAACAACGGCAAGCATGGAGCGGGAGCGCAATCACCATCCCGCGCCTTGTCCTATGCGCTGATTGGACTGCACTGCAACTCCATGTCTTCACCGACGCGTCTGACTACGCCTACGCAACTGCGGTGTATGTCCGATCGGCAAATTTTGCCGATGGCTGCTCTTCATGTCTGGTCTTCGCAAAATCCAGACTGAAGCCAGCAAAAGCAGCCCCAACCTTAACAACACCAAGAATGGAGCTTTTGGGCATTTTGCTGGGAGTGCGCGCTGCAGCGTTCGTCTCTGCCCAATTCCACCGTCCATTCACTGAACAACACCTGTGGAGCGATTCGCGCATCGCTTTGGCCTGGGTCAACTCAACAGTGCCTCAGCCTACCTTCATCGCCAACCGCCTGCGCGAGATCCGAGCACACACACAGGTTACTTTCCATTTTGTGCGCACAGATCAGAACCCGGCCGACATTGCCACCCGTGGGGCTGATCCGGAGACGCTGAAGCATTCATCACTTTGGTGGCATGGTCCGTCATGGCTGAATGGGTCACCTGACGGCTGGCCAGCCGAACATGACTTCCGTCTGCCGGCGCACAACGACAGCACAGAACAGGATCCGCTCGCCTCCATTGCGCCTGATTCCGCGGTGCTGATGATCAACGAACAGCGGGAGGAGGACGACCTGTTCAACCTGCGCAAACTCGGCTCGCTGAGCCGAGCTAAACGTGTTGCTGCTTTGGCACTTCGCTTCATTCGCTTGTGCCGCCGCATGCCCGTCTCCGACGACCGACCAGCCGGGGGACGACCAACAACAACCGAACTGATGGATGCAGAGTGGACTCTGATCCGATCAGAGCAGCAGCAACACACACCGCCCCATTCTGTGCGTCACACCGTCGATAACAACGGCATTCGGCGCGTGGTGAGCCGAATCGGGCAATCTGAGGAGCCGATGGACACCTGCCAGCCTGTCCTGCTCCACAAAGGGTCAGTTTTGGCCCAACTCATTATTCAGGACATCCATGTGCGCCATTTGCACCATTCGGGAGTGGATTCAACGCTGAATCACTTCCTGCGCGACTACTGGGCACCTGCTGCTCGCCAACTCGTGCGCCGCACATTGGCACATTGCCGTCGCTGCCGCCGCATGCAGCAACCGCCATTTGAGCTCCCCATCATGCCACCTCTGCCACAGGACCGTGTGCGGCAGCACCTGCCGTTCGAGACCGTGGGTCTCGACCTGCTCGGGCCTACGCTCACCTACAACGACGCTGGAGAGCGAACGAAGACGTGGGTTGTGCTGATCACCTGCCTGAATGTCCGCGCGGTCTACTTGGATGCCACCCGAGACCTGTCGGCGATCAGCTTCACAAATGTGCTCCGCCGCTTCATCTCAAGACGGGGCTGCCCTCTGCGCATTCTGAGCGACAACGCGCCTCATTTTGTGATCACTGGCAAAGCTTTGGCACTGTTCGGCACCAACATCGCTTCGGCAGACCCTGCCGAACTTGCCGAGCTCCGCGGCATTCACTGGCGCTTCACACCTTCGCACACGCCTTGGGCAGGTGGGGTTTTTGAAAGAATGGTGCAATTAAGCAAAAGGTGCCTGCAACGCACCCTCGGGCGATCTGTGCTGACCTACGACATGATGGTCACCACACTGGCTGAAGTGGAGGCCAGTCTCAACCTGCGCCCGCTTACCTATGTGACGGACGACGCCGACAGCATGCGCCCTCTCCGTCCGATCGACTTTTTGCAGCAGAACACGGCCATCCACGCAGCACCGCGGCTTCCTAGCCGCATCGGTCCGCGCGACCCACCGCATCTGAAGCTTGCAGCCCACTGGAAGGAGACAACTGAACGGGCTGAACACTTTTGGAACAGGTGGCACAAAGAATACCTGCTGGCACTGCGCGAGAGGGCTGGCTGGCATCACCGCAACCCGCGCCTCATCACCAAGCGATTGCCTGCAGTTGGCGACATTGTGCTCGTGGAAGAGGCCCTCCAGCCGCGCAACACATGGCCTTTGGGGCGGATTGTGGCACTAAATGGGAGGGGGCATGAAATTCGCAGTGTTCAGGTCCGAATGGCAAACGGAAGGGTTCGGGCCAGACCTGTGAACAAGATCTGCCCACTGGAAGCGGCTCCACCTGCAGAGCTTCAAGAAGCGGACGCGGAGCTTGCATTCGAAGTTCCGAACGAGCCCGAACCGCCGCCTTCAGCGCTGGATCCGCCTCGCCCGGAAGAAGAACAGACACCGGTACCTCTTGCGCTTCCTGATGAGCCCTCCCAACCGCCACAAGTGCAAACGCCTGAACCGGCACAGTTGCCGGTGCCTTCGCCCGCACCACAACGTGTTCGCCACCGCCCGCCGCCCGCACCCCCTGTCCACGCGATGGAACTGCGCAAAACAACGCGAGCCCAGCGCAATGTCCACTTTGTCATGCTTGCACTGCTGCTGGCCTTCTGCTGGTCGGCACAGTGTGCCGAAGCGGACGAATCACCATGCAAAATGCGCTGCGCGGACAAGGGCATGCACCTCAGCCTCTCTTCGGATGTGCCGAAGGTTGAGATGTGCTGCATCGACGGGTGCTGGGCTGGTGCACCTCCTGAACCTGAGGCTGACTACAAACTACCTATGGAGGCTTTGCTCTTCAACTACAACTGCACTGGGCACTGCTGGACCAGCAATTTCACCGTCTACGAGTTCAGCGCACATTGCGCTGGACGAGACATTTGCCAGCTAATGGACTGCTGGTTTTGCATTTTACAGATCGCCAACCCCAAGTGCCATCCGCATTGGGTCTCCGCACTGTTGGGCATCATCGGCTCAATCATGCTATGGTGCATCGCCTGCTGTTGGTGCGTGCTGCAGCGCCTTCACCTGGGATGCAGCCTGATCTTCCGCCTGGCGCTCTTCATCATCAACGGCCTGATCCGCAGCTACAATTGGATCACAGGTCGGCACAAGTGCCGATTCACCGAGGCACAACTGAAAGCCAAAGCCAAGAAGGGAGTCCGGAAAGCAAGCCGTGCCGTGCTCTCCGCAGCAAAACAACAAAAGGAGGCTGCTTGGAAGAAATGGAGCTTCTCCTCCAGCACTGCTCCCAAAAAGGCAAGTTTGCTTTTGGCAATTTTGGCAATTTTTGCAGCATCGTGTGCGCCGGGAATTGGGGCAGTGGAGCCCATTTCCATGACAACAAGGACCGAAACTTGTCGGCGCAATGCTGCCGGACTCACCTGCACACTCAGCACTGCAACAACCATCACCATGCTGCCCTTCGAGCAGACCGTCTCTCTGCTCATGAAGAACGACAGGGACGACCTGATCGGCACCCTTGAGCTGCGCACACAGGCCCTCACCATGTACTGCATCCCTCGCACCGAAGGCTGGCACAGATCATACACCATCGACCGTCCACTCGCCCGGAAGCGCTGTCCGGGGGCTGGCTCCTGTGTCGGCAACTTTTGTGCCGAAGTGCGCTCCAACACCTCCGTCAACGAGCTTGCCGCGCTCCAGCACTTCCCTGGTCACTCCTTCTGCATGGATTCGACCAGCTTCTGGCACAATCAATGCTTGGGAACGGCATCCGCTTGCCTGTTCTACAGATGGGCCGCGCAACCTGCCTCATCCACAGTTTATGAGGAATTCAGCTGTTTAGGTTGGGACCCGCAGCTGCCTGTTCACATTCAGCTGGAGACGAACGGGGGAGCCCTGCAGTCCAACAACTTTGTGCTGCATCCGGGCATCACACGCCGGTGGGGCAACATGTCGCTGACGCTGCTGACCACCTCCCTCCCGTTGTTCCCTGCTTTATCGGCTCATTTCGTCACGGACGGACGAACAGCAACCATTACCAAGCCGATCAAGACGGACCTGCACTGCCAAGACAGGATCAGTGCGCAAAGCTTTGCCTGCTCCCTGTCGCCCGATGCGTGCATCCACTGCACACCCGACCATTCAGAGGGAAGGGTAACTTGTCATTGCAGGCACTTGGACATGGAAGCGATCATCCGCAACCCATCGGCAAGATTGCCGATCACCACAGCCAAAATGCATCTGCGCAACTTCGGACCAGCGGTCCGAGCTTTCTACAACTACGCACCGGTGCAACTCCACCTGCAGTTCGATGGACTGCAACTTACGACCGAATTGCGCGACTCACTCTGCACTGTCCGCGTCACCAACTTCACTGGCTGCTACCGCTGCTTGGAGGGAGCACAACTCACAACTCAGTGCACTACCGACAACAGCGAGGCGCTCGCGGATGTGGAATGTGCCCCAAGCAACACCCACTTCCTGTTGCACTGCAACACGAACAACACACAGCAAATAACAACACTTGCGCTGGACTACCCGGACATTGCTGACCGCTGCACAGTCCGATGTTCAGCAGGAACCACAACCTTCGCCCTGGAAGGTCAGTTGACTTACATACCCCTGCAGGTCCAGCTTGGGTACCAGCAACGCACATCTTTTGCTGGAGATCCCGACGGATCCGGCATAGCCATGCCGGATTTGCACTTCAGCCCATGGAATATGCTCGCCTTCATGGGTGTGAGCCCTGTCCTGCTCCCTTTGCTGCTGGCAATTGGAGCAATCGCACTGTGGTTGTTCGTCAAGTTCAATCCGGCTTTCCGCGCAGTCCGCGTGCTGCTCCGAGTTGCTGCTGTGTCCGTGCTGCTCTTAGCCGCTTCCGCTTCCCCTCAGGCGGATGGACAACTGATGGGCGGACGGCTCATGGAGCCGGGAATTCAGTCCCTCCCCTCCATCCAGATGAGCCCAAGCAGTCCAAAGCAGCACAACCGACTGTTCGTCCAGCAGCAGCATCGATCGCGCCGAGCCATTCAACAACAACCGGTTTGGGCACAGCAGATGGTCTACCAGCAACAGACCGCCACCATTGCCCCTGATCCGCCCAATGATCAGGAACGCAAACAACAACAGCACCCGACAACAACATGGACTGCATTTCGGGTCATCAGCAGCCTGATCGGTCTGTTGACCGTGTGCAGTTGCCTCCTCTCTGCTCGGGTGCTTCGCCTTTCCTGCTGGCAAAGGCCTCTGCAGCAACTGGCGCAACAACCACCTTCACCAGCACTCACTTTGCTGGAAGGACACAGCCGGCCAATAGCCAGAATTGGGGGCGGAGGGGCATTAAACAACTTTGCAGTTTCGCTGCTGCTCACACTGCCCCTGGCCCATGGACTGCCCACCGCCCACCATTCAACATCTTCGGCCGAACCGGCCGAACAACAACAATGGGGAGACCCATGGCTGCTCCTCGCCATCTACCTGGTGTTCCTGCTTCTGGCCATTTGCCTTTTTCTCGTCCGCGGGCATCGCAGGGACTGGAGGGTTCATCCGATGGGCGTCTTGCTGCACATCAGCTTGTGGGGAAGAAATTCCGCCATTGCCACTTCGGTCGCTGGGGGACCGAACCTGCTTGTGCAGCTGCTCCCTGCTGCACCACAACCAGCCACCGCCAAGCCCGTGCAGCTGCTCCCTGCTGCACAACCTGGTGGTCAGTTGTGCCCGCAATGGGAGCCAACAAAGGTCATGTTTGGGATGGTGGTCCCCCGACCCACAATTGGTGCTCTTCCCTTCCACAGCCACCAGCCGCTGTGCCTGAAACATCGCAGGTTCCGGTCAGTCGTGTGCAGCTGCTCCCTGCTGCACCACAACCGGACATGGACATGCGAGTGCAGTTGCTCCCTGCTGCACGACAAAATGTCCAGTTGTGCTGGCGATGGGAGCCAAAAACGGTCATGTCAAATTCGGTGGTCCCAGTTCCCACCACTACACATTCATCTCCAAGCACATCTGCTGCTGGACATGCGGATCGTCATTCAGCAGTTTTTCGGCCGATCAACCAACAACGAGGAGGAGGGGCAGACACCCACGCTCCTCTCTTCAACGACATTCATCTATCTGTCCAGGACAGTGGCGTCAAAATCGGCCGGACGGCCGATGCACCCCGTGCACCCATCTTTGGGGAAGGCAGCATGGATCACTGGCCTTTTGCCAACTGCTCTCTTTCTCTGCCTCTGCTCGCTCTGCCCTCTCAGCCATCCAACAACGACGACTGCGCCTCGTCCGCAGACACAAACAACACAAAGGACACAGGACGACGTGCTTCCGCTGTCGTCATTCCGGTCGCTGGGGGACCGAACATGCATGTGCAGCTGCTCCCTGCTGCACCACAGCTGGCCGCAACCATGCCCGTGCAGCTGCTCCCTGCTGCACAACCTCGTGGCCAGTTGTGCTCGCAATGGGAGCCACCAAAGGTCACGTATGAGTTAGGGGTCCCGCATCCCCTGGCTACACTTTCGTCTTCCAGCTCATCTGCGGCCAGAACTGCTGATCGTCATGCCGCGTCCTTTCGACTGATGAGCAACGGCGAGGATGAATTCGAGAGCTGCCGCGCTGCGTCATCTCTCGCGCCGGGAGTGTCGCCGATTTGGTCGACGACGAGAGCGGGTCGGCTTGGGAAGCCGATGTGGAGGGGACCAGCAAGGATGTGCGCAACATGCCCTGGGGGGACAGCCGACCAACATTCATCCTTCCTCTTCCTTCCCCCTCCCCCATTTCCCAACTTTTATGTGTTTTTCACCTTTTCATCCCATATCCACCCGCTTCCCCCATTTGTGCGTAAACATCACCGGGGGGATCGCCGTACTCCGGGGATGTGTCCTTTTCATCCCCCTCCACCGTTCTTTGCTCCCTAATCTCACCACATCCATTTCCATCTCATCCTCCCCCCTTTTTTCTGTACTCCATTCATCCGCCATTCATCCACTTCATCGCTTCCTCGCCATTTCTGCCGCATTCCACCCACCTTTTGTGTGCACCGGAGGTGCTCCCAACTTCCCCGTCCCATCTTCAGCGCTATTTTTGTAACTCCGTGGACGAAGGAGCACCAGCGCCCATTTTTTATCCACCACCGTCCCATTCACACACTGGTACAATAACAACTTGTTATTGGACCAGGCATTTTTGCCTTTTGCTCCCCCCATCGGCTAACCAATCTCTGCCGATCTCTCCCTCCTCCCTCTCTCTCTCTTTCTCTCTCTCTCCTTCTTGCCTATTTAAGCGAATTTGTGGCCTTTGATCGCTCTCTTCTCTCTTCCACTCTTACCACTCACTTTTCCAGCGCACTTCCCCATTCACACATTTGCTTGGTGCTTAATAAAGCTTGGAGAAAAGTTCTGTGCCTAACTTGTCCTCCAGGGGAAATAGAAGGAAAGAGGGAAAGGGCCGGCGGGAACACCCATCCACCCGTCGTCAAGCTTTTGCAGCGGTCACTCTTGACCAGCCATCGTCGTCACTCTCGCCTCCCCCCTTTTTTGTCGGCTGAGCCTCCAGGCGCTCTTCAGTCTCTC
>JAEHOM010000412.1:0-12202 GCA_016433075.1 Hoplolaimus columbus | reverse complement strand
TCGGAAGGTCAGCAGAAAAGTGAGGGGAGGGAAAGGCGGATGGATGAGTAAACACCAGAGCACAGCAGCAGAAGGGGCAGCAGAGCATCTGCCAGACTCGGCTGATGATGACCGCCAGACAGTGTTCGCCGTTCTTCCCGGAAACGGTCATCCAAATGCCTTCTCCGCCGAAGGGATTTGGAAAATCGGTGAATAATAAATAGCCTCGGGGCAAAATGTATACAATCGATGGGGCATCCATCTCTCCCCCCCCCTAAATGTCGCCCAGTTGCGCACAAAGCGGATAAGGTGAGATGATGAGGGAAGGGGCGGAAGGTGGTCGGTCGGTCGTTAGGGGCGATTGCTGTGCCCATCCGCGTGCCCAGTTAGTTCCTTCCTCAGTCAATGTCAAATTGCGGGCCCTCGGCTTATGCCCCGCCCCTGTCCTCTGGTGCAGTGCCCTTTCATTAGGCCAATGTTTCCGCTTTATTAACCATTCGCAGGTCGCAGGTTCTCCCCGGGGGCGCCACCACCAATTGGCATCCGGGCAATTGGTGATGAGGGAACGGTGGGTGGGTTGGTGGATGCATGAAAATGGACGATGGGGTAAACAAACAACGTTCGGCATTTGGACACAATGAACCGAAGGACCAAACAGGCAAAGTACGGCTTGAAAATGTGTTGAACACAAGCCAAATTGGGGAGGGAAGAGTCGGCAATGTCCTCCATGTCGCTTGCCAATTCCCCGCGCCACACTGTCCACACTTCGCTGTTTCGGCGTGCACAATTTCACCACTGCCCACCCCCCTCCCTCCTCCGTTTCCAACTCCGCTGTCCTTTGCAGTTGGCCGACACCACCGCTCGCTCGACCACCGCTGCCCAAGGGGAGCTGGGACTAATTACGCGAAGCACACATGGCAAGAAACAGAGGGGGAGGGAGGAAGGAATGGTGGGCGGAAAATGAGAGGACAAACGGAGAAGGACGGAGGTAGTGGACGGATGGAGGAGGGGGTGGACATGGCATTGGGAGTGTGGAGAAACGGAGAGAGAGTAGGCTTTGGTCAATTGGCAAAAGGTCCCCACTCCCTCTTCCTTTCCCAACGACAACTTCCCAAGATGGTTTTTGACATCTTACCTTTTTGACAACAACAAATTGATGTTCATATTTGAATCTGATATCTCTAAATTTACAGCAAGTCTTCTATTCAGCAGGGTCTGTTGTCTAAATTAGCCATTTACAGCAAATTTCTCTTTGGAAATGTGTTTAAAGGTATGTCTGAACGGACTTCTTTCTTACACAATGGCAAACAGAGACAATGCCAACAATATGGGCATCAACCAAATAGCATAAACGGTCTTGGCAAACATATGAACAACACAAACACATCAACGAATACATCAAACTCAAAGTCACACACGTGAACTACTGCTGTTGCTGGTCCCAAAAGCGCCATCGATGAACTCCCGCGCATTTTGCACAATTAGATCGTATTCCATCAAGTTCGGAGTGTTCGAACTACAATCTGAACTCTGATGGTGTTCAGCCTATGCCGAAAATATGTTGACCGACTCTGTACGAAAGTGCCTCCGATGACTCCAATGTCCATTACTGCTGCTGTCTTTTTCTCATTGTCAGTATCTTGCCCTTCATGGGAATGTCTTTTCGGGAAAAAATAGAAGTTCCGATGGACTGTGTTGCCCGACTCGCTGGTGCCGCACCCTATCTCATGGTGAATCAAATAATTCAGTTCGGATGAGTTCTGATCTGAACGTGTACTTTGAGTCTGTCGGAAATACAGACTGACTGTCTGTAGTCCACTTGCCTTTAAGCATGATCAGATGTCCCTGGACCGGGAACATCTGCTGGTCCTTGGCCAGATGCTTCGCTCCGATGCCCGCACAGTTCACAATCACTGTCCCCGTGCCGAATTCCTCGAACGAGTTAACCATTCGCTGTACAAATGTCACTCCGTTGCTTTCCAAATGCCTTCGCAATGTGCTCATCAGCAGTCGCGTGTTGACGAAAATGTTGTCATCGAACACGACCATCCGGTGCCGCTTGGCCGAAGAATGTGTGTCGAACTGGACAAACACCTCCTTCGGCGGGGCCAACACCTCTCCAATGTAAGGCTCTGATAAGAAGGGAAAGTTGTCATCAGGACAGTTGCTCCGATCCGAATCCCCATTCCGATTAAGGGCAAAGATTAAAAAAAAGATCAGATAATTATTGTTTACATTAGATGGTTTCAGAACCTAAACGACGCTATATCCGAATAATCAAGTTTGGAATTCGGATAAGGCATCTGCCTTTAAGCCGATTAGACATTTTTGAAAAAAAAATTCAAAAACAGACCCAATCCGGTGGGCAATCCAACATCAAAATATGCTGGCATTTGCTTGGCCGCTCCGCTGGGAAAGTCGGCATTCGCGTTCTGAGCAACCTCAATGTAAAAGCGATAGGAATCGATCGCGCATTGGTTGATCAGTGCTTGACTGGTTGGGTCGTAAATCACGCCACACGGGGTGGGCGACAGAAGGCCACCTAATAACAATGGGATGCGGGGATACCGTAATCAATCACCTGCTACCATACCCGCGTTATGAGATGGCAGTTCGTGGAAGTGTTCTGCGATAACTGTGACCCGGCGGAAGCCTCGCTTCAGCAAATTGTATGCCGTGAACAGCCCAATTACTCCGGCCCCAATGATCGTCACCGGCTCATTCCAGCCCAAAAGTCCGAGCAGTACATCCGAAATTCAGTGCCCACCCACAACCTGTTGCTGCCACTCTGACTCTCCCGCCGACGAGTGCCTCTTCCAGCAGTCCGTTCACATAGTTGACCACTCCAGGCCCAAGTGTCCATCCACTGCCAGCGTGTCCATAGTTGTGGCCGATCAGCTGATCCCGATCGGAATTGTACTCAACACACATTCGAGGTGGTCCCCGTCGGCAGGGACGATGGCAAAGCAGGCGAACCCCTAGGTGGGCATCGTCCAGTTTGGGTGGCACCAAAATACGAGTTTCCATCGCAAAATGGCCTAATAAGGGAAGGACGGGTGGGGATAGGGTGGATTGATTCTTCCAAAAAGATAAGCAAGTGGGGGGAAGGAGGGAATGACTGGACTCTGCCTCTGTCTGATAAGGGGCGGAGGAATATGCAACTAGTAGTCAGTTGGTGGATCGATTCTCGCATTTCAAAGGCATCTCTTGACAAATTGGCCCAATGGACCAAAACAGTCAGTGAGTTTGGATTTTGAGTTGCGCATTGGCTCCCATTCCCTTTTAGGGATCAGCGCACCGCCTAGCAGAAAATGCACAGCACAAAGCATCTCATCAGTTCAACTGGTTCAATAATTTTACGCAATTCTTATAAAATTAATTTTCCAATTTTTTAAATTTTCTTATTTTTCTCTAATTACAATATTTCATTCCGGGTATTTCAGACCACCAACAAACAGGACCCTCCCGAGTTTGCCAATTCGTAATGATTCTCCGAAATTGCTCGAGCCTCTTCCATTACCATATTCCTTCAGCTACCAGCTGGATATAATCTCTGCCCTCATGGGAAACGAGCACAGTTTTCTGTCGAGAGCAGCTGTTGCGGGCGCCATTCTGGCCATTGAGAACGAGGACAATAAACTTGAACTGATCGATTTCTGTGCATCGGAAGAGGCATCACTGATCAGAAAATATGATAATTCTTGGGACATGTTTAGCAGGGTGCAATTGCGTCGACTTTGGAGAACAATGCGTGCAAGCTGTTCAGTTGCACACCTGCCGAACTGTCGTCCGCATCTCAACATCAACAGCATGCGCCGCTGGACTTCCTGACCAAGCTTGCCAACCTGTTCAACACAGTGTTGCATAAGATCATCCCGAATGTGTTTGCAATGCTGTACCCTCTTCAGGTTGGTTCGATCTCACTGATCACTCATGTCCTGTCTGATGGGGGCATAATCTTTTTTTGTGTTATTATTCTTTTAAAGCAAACCGATTCCAATTTCAACATTCGTCGACTAATTCTGCGACACTTCCGGAACCGGGTGCTCATCCGAGTGCTGGACTCCTTCCCATTTGAAAGGGAACTAATGGAAGAGATGCCACCCGAACTGGACAGACGCCTCCACCACATGTTTGGGCTGATCAACATCGACACTGACGATGAACGCAGCGAAGAAAGCCACCGGTAGGCTCAGAGAGATCTGTGACAAATGAAAATTAACACGCGACAATTTCTTCAGTTTTGATCGAATTTATGCAAATTTTCTTGGGCTAAAAGAGTTAGAACAAACTCAATCGTCTTCGCGGGAAAGAAAAATCATTCGAAGAAAGACGGGTGCAGTGGTAGGACTCGGGGAACAAGCAGAACTGCTGAAGGAGGTTTGTCCGACTTCATTACAATTAGAGTTTCAGCTTCTTTGCAGATCCAATGTCAAGTTGCGCATGCGAAGACTGGTCCGAGAAAAATGCGCGAACAGGCGAGGACCAAAACTGATCGAAAGGTGATCGAAGAAGGCAAAAAGAAGGAAGGGATTATTGTGCGGAAAAACCGCGCAAGGACAATGCCATCGAAGTCGGTATCTTTTTGGGACAATGAAAGCATCGCAGAATTATGAGGATGAAAATGAAAGCCCAAGGAATCGGTGCGGGTGATGGAAGTTGCGCCCAATTGCTCGGCAACTTGTTACCAGTTGCCTGGCAACTTATGCGTAAAAATAAACCCCTACACATAAGGTATCGATCAAGCTGATTAGTCGAATGAGATGAAGATGAAGTTGCGGTCGCTTTTTTGGTCGACTTTGCAACTTGGTGCAACCTTGGTGCAACAAAAAATTAAAAATGATAAATTAACACAATAGAAAATTCATCAAATGCCAAAAAAGTATGAAACTTCTTTCCAAAAAAAAGCCAAAACTCAATTATTAACTTTAAAGGAATCAAACAAGAAACAATCTCTATGCCTGAAGCATGCAATAAGCTTCCATAGTTAGTAAGGAAGGCAGTTGCCGAGCAACCGGAAGTTGTCGGTAATACGGCTCAAATTTTCCCACCCACAGATCGATCAGCAAGGAGATCAATTCAGATTTGTAAGATTTTTTTCAACTTATTAGATTTTTAGCACTTGTGTTAATTCTCTTTTCCATTTCCATGCGTTGTTTGTGAAATGGTGCGGTGGGAATCTCCAATCACAAGACTCTCGGACACCCACCGATTGATCATGGGACATTGGGCCGACGAGTTAGGCACCAATCCATCGAATGGCGCACTGTGGTCGGTCACAATCGCAGCAGTTATTTGTGATACTTTGGCGAACATCGCCAAAGTCAAAGCTTATGACGCATGCGACGCTTTATGAGCGGTGCAATTCACATCCAACCCTCCTTCCCCCGCCATTTCATCCCCACTGACTTGGGAGCAATCCTATTCCACTACACTCCACCTCTATTCTGGTTGTACGCCGCAACTATCATTGCTGGTTGTACTGTTTCGAGAGAATGTCATCACTGCAACGATTTTATTAGACTTTGTAAACAGAAGTATCTAGAGATGCTCGATTTCGGGCTCGACTCAAGAAAAGCCGTTTTTCTGGGACTTGGTTTAGAGAAATTTTGCTTTCCAGCATTTCTAATATTGTACCATGTCCATGTTTGTCCATTGTTCTCTACCCAAACTTTAATTGGCTGAGGCTCTTCTCGCCTCTCTGACAACAGGCGAGTTGATCTGCTCTGGTGTCTCGCCCATTCACTGACTGCCTCCTTCCTCCCTTCCTCTGTCCATTTCCGAATAGTAACTGCTGATCAATCACATATATAATCAATCAAACATTATTCCATCGACTTGTGTTCAATTTCCCTTATTTTTCTTAATAAATGTCCCATTCGACTAGTTTATTCATTCGATCGACCTTTCGATTCCTTTATGAACTTGAGAATGATTGTCGCAAGTTTAGCTGCACCCACAACTTCAGTCCGATCAGTTTGTCATTTATAACAATGTCCTCGAAATCGGGATCATCCATAAAAGAAAAATGTCTAACAATCTAACTCTCCCGCCAAATTCCCGATCTCGTGCACATTGGGTCGTGATGGCCAGTCAATCCGATTCTGTTCAGATGCTTCCGCTGGATGAGCTGCTGCTGTACAGCTGCGATCTGTGCTTGGCTGTCCTGTCCGGCCTTGTGTTCGCCCTGTTCAACCTGTTCATTGGAAAGTTTGGCTTTCCATCCGTAACGATGGGATCCCTTCTCTCCCCTCTCAAATCCCATCGTTCAATAGCAAATAGTCGCGATTAATCCGACCGTCCTCTCTTGGGAGTCTATGTAATCTTCCGGCTCATAAGTAGTGGGCATTCTAGCTTTTTCCATGGGAAAAAGGTTCACCGATGGCGTAAAGATTTAAAGCGACTTGGCAATATGTCTCTGCCCCTTCATTTTTCATCAATCATCCCTTATTTTGCCTGAAGCTACCTGACTGTGTCAGTTTCTCACAACGGCCATCCCGACCAGTTCCCACTGCTCCAGTCCGTCGTCCATTTTCTCAGTACGGGCTTTGCCGCTCCCCTGCTCGCCTTCCTCCACCACATCTCCATCAACACCAGCAAGTCCACAACAGCACAGCACTGGCTGTCCACCGTGTTCCGAAGGTCGTATCGACCGTCCAAAGTCACTGCCAAAGTCAAAATGAATCCATCTTTAGGCAACTGGGCATCTTCGTGCGGGACCTGACCTTTCTTCTAGCAAGCATATTCATCGGGTTCGATTGTTCATGGGCTTTGACCGTCCCGGTGCTGCTCTTCCCAATTCTGATCACCGCCCTGACCACACTGCTTGAAAAGGTTGGCTTATTATTACATTCAATCAACAGCAGACCATCTTTCTTTTTACTTCTTTTTTCTTGCCTTTGCAGCAAAAGCCTCCGATCGTCAGAGGCCTTTTCCTGGCCAGTCCGCTGGCTCTGTTCTTCATGGCTCTGTGCTTGGGAGGATTGTGTGTTGTTTTGGCTGTCTTCTTGTCCTCTGTGCTGCTGATGTTGCACATTCAGATACGGCACTTACCTGGTGGATCTGAAGCGGTTGGACCAACCCGGCACTATCTTCACCATCGTCGTTGGCATCAGTTCCAGCGCGATTCAGTTTGCCAAGGCCAGGGCACAATTCAGACCCTTAACCGATTCCCACCATGCTCCCCAACTCTATGTCCACGATGGTCTGTAGATCAGATAGAGCTCATGGAACGATGATTGGTCCAAATTAAAGAAAATCTGGACAAATTGGAATACGAGAAGAATCCGGTGGAGCAGTACATAGGCTGTAGCACAACAGAACAAACTGAGAAGTCTGAGGAGAATGGCCACCAAACAACAACGAATGGAGGAGGAGACAGTGGAGAGAAATTCGCGCAGTGGTTTGAGGTTGGCTCAAAAGTGATCAGTGATCACCATGAGCTTGTCAGATTTTGACAGCACTTTTCAGACACTTCGAAAATGGATTCGGATCCAGATTTTTTTGCTGAAAAAGTGGCCTCTGCTCTGTGCGTTAGGGTCCTTCGCCTGTTTGGCCCATGCCTTCGGCTATCCCGTGCTCACTCGACTCACTGGCCTCTTTTTCGCTGTTTTCGAAGCCAATTTGCCCAACCAACAATTCGTAAACAGTTCGTCCTCGCCAAATGCTGCTCACAACAGTCCATCACTGATCACCAATGTCCGATGGATATGTTTTGCTTATGCTTCGATGGGTCTGGTCGTGTTTGTTACGGTCACTTTTTGGGTTGGTTGTTCTTCTCTTAAACTCTTTAGGACTTTTAGAATACAAAAGACGATTTAGAACACGGTAATCGGACGAATGGGCATTCGGTTGCGCAATGAACTCGAGCAGCAGCAGCAGCAGAAGCGGGAGAATGGGAACACGCCTGGCAAGTCGCCAGACGACTGGGCTCAAATCGAGATGGTCAGTACAGTAACCGATACCGTAATCCGATCGACATGCATTTCTTTATGTGCCTCTGTTGTGTTACGAGTTCTTCTATGGTCTCTGCTGCATTCTGATCTCCATCGGTTCCGCAGTGCAGAACAATCGTCCGATGGGACTTCTGGCTGCCGCTGTGTTCTGCTCCCAAGTTCTTCTCCAATACTTGACCTGCACTCATTTGAACAAGAACAAATATGGACGTGTAAGAGACGGGGAGGGGAGGTTGGGTAGTTGTGGGTCTCGGCAAGAAATGAGACGAGAACAACCTTTGCAAAGGCCGCCGGGTTTGCAGCGACCAACGGAATGCAACAGATGGCCCAGGCTTTGGCATACTCGGGAGGCTTTGTTTTGGTCAAGCTGGAGCTGGTCACTGCACTGAATGTGTTCAAGTGAGCAAATCACTGTGCTTTAAACTAACAGAGCTCAGGCGCATTATCTCCACAGAATCATCCAGACAATGCACTTGGGAAGCATGGGCATGACATCGTGTGTGTTGCTGACCAACGACTTTGCCAATGGAGCCAAATCAATGAGAGCGATCATTGCGCGAACTCGGAAGATTGCTCCGAATAAGAAAGTGACTGTCTAACAATAATTCCAACTTCCCCACCGATGATACTCAAGGCATCGTCACAAAGTGACAAATTGCATTTTCCGCGAAAAGTGTCACCACCGCACATTCGCGTTCAAATATTCTGCTTCTGCAACAGAAATGTCTCTCAATCCTATGGAAGATTTATTGCCATTGCTTTGGGGAACAATGAGAGAGAAAGAGAGAGAGAGAGAAAGGAGGTACACAGAGTTCATTGGGACGGGTCCGAGTCTGCGCATTTGCTGTGAAGAGATCGATGCGGAGATGCTCATTTCGGACAGGCGACGGGGCGACACCCACCTATGCACTCGCCATCCATCTGAATCGAAAATCCCCTCGTAAAATTGTTTATGATTCCGTGAATGGAGGAGATTGGTGGTCGAGAAACACAAACAAGCGGATGTTGTGACGATCCCATGCTCTTCTCGTCTTGTCGCCCTCCTGCTGTTCCTTTTCGATTCTGACAGTGAGTTCCAGACCTTCTTTCCTTCCCAGCAAACGACATGTTATGTTAGCATTTTTGGACTTTTTTTTCTTCCGTCCGTCTGTCTGTGTTGTTATCCAGTCGCGTGTTTTTGGTCCGTCCAAAATTGGTGTTTCGCGCAACCTGTTTTGGTCTGCGCTGTTGCTGGTCGCCTAATCCCATCTCTTTCTCTACCGTCTCTCCATGTTTCCTGCACTTTTCCTTCCGCATCACGTTCCACGCAACCTCCGCTGCGCAACTGTCTCCGGCGCAACAATTCCAGCGCAACACAACCCACACACTCTCTCCCATTCTTCCTTTCTCTGCACTTGCCTCCTTTCGTCGCCGATTATTCCGTCCGCACTTCCCCCGCCTCTCCGTCCTTTCCCCTCCTCCTCCTCTTCTTCTCTGTCGGAATTCATTTCGTCCATTTTGCCCCCGACCATGCACCCTCCACACTCTTCCCACCCACCTACACAGCCACACACACACAACACAACACTTCGCCCGTCGGTAGTTGCACGCCAAAAGGGCGCACGAGGGGAAAAGGCTTTCCTCTCTCCCCTTCGGTTCTGTCGATCTTATCCGTTCTCGTCCCTGTCCCTCCCAGCATCCCATCATCTTTCCCTTCCCCCTTTTCCATGTCGTCTTTTGCCCCGCCACCAAATAGATTCCTTTGGGCATCTACCACAAATTGCCACAGGCAACAATGAACATCGTCCAGAATGTGCTCAGTGCGATCTCGCCCCTCCCGGACGGGGACATGTCCGACCGGATCAACTACTGCTACACCACCACTCTGCTCGTGGTCGGTTCCGCGTTCATCTCCGGATGGAGCTTTGTCGGGCAGCCCATCCAGTGCTGGTTTCCTGCCTACTACCGAGGCTGGTGGATGGAGTACGCGCTGGACTACTGTTACGTGCAGAACACCTATTTCCTGTCCTTCACTGACATCAAGCCGGACAACTACTTCGACATCGCCGAACACATCATACCAATCCCAAAGAATTGGACTGAGCGCGATGAAAAGCAGATTGGTGAGGAAAAATTAAGGGTGGATATTGGATTCATTCCCACCATCTTTGATCATGAACAGTGATCATTCTTCTCTTCCCGATCCCAGGCTATTACCAGTGGGTTCCGTTCATTCTTGCTTTCCAAGCGCTGATGTTCTTCTTGCCTGTGGTCGTCTGGCGTTCCATCTACAGCTCAGCTGGGCTCAAGGTGAAAGCCATCTGTGAGACGTGCAACATCAAGTCAAACATGGAGCCGGAGGAGCGCAGCAAGAACATGGAAGTAATCAAGAAGCTTTTTATTAACGTATTGATCAAAAATTCATAGGTGGTTGCGCGATTTCTGATCTACGATCACGATGTGACCAAGAACCTCAGGAGAAACTTGTTGGAGGGCAAGAAAGTGGTGATCGCTTACATGGTTGGTCCGTTCTTCCAAAGGTTTTCATACCCAGCCCAAATGTATTAAGCTCGTTAAAGTGCTATATGCCCTGAATTCGGTGTTCCAGTTCATTTTTGTCAAATGGATGTTAGGCGCCCCGGATCTGCTGTGGGGATGGACAGTAATCAGCGACCTAGTTGCGGGCAGGGAATGGCCAGAGACGGGCAACTTCCCGCGCGTCACTCTCTGCGACTTCGCCGTCCGCGTGTTGGGCAACCTGCACAGACACTCGGTGCAATGCGTTCTGATGATAAATATGTCAGTCAGTTTTTTGTTGTTTTTTTTCGGTTCGGACTTCAAAAACTCTTTCGTTCCGACTTGTGCAGGTTCAACGAGAAGATCTTTGTCTTCCTCTGGTTCTGGTTCTGCATCGTTGCGCTGTTCAGCGTGTTCAACTGTCTTCTTTGGTTTTGTAGGGTGTGCAATGTGCACAGCAATTACCAGCTGATCGGCAATTACCTGGACAAGGTACTCACTCTTGCCCAGTCTCATCAGTATTCCTCGTCCATTTATTTTTTTATTATAATCACCTTTCTGCTCAGATTGATCCGAGCTCTTCGCGAGGCCTTTCCCGAAAAGCCCAAGTGCGTGACTTTATCAGCCGAACACTGAGGCCGGATGGGCTGCTATTGATCCGCCTTATTGCGCTGAATAACGGGGACCTAGTCACGTGCCAACTGGTCTCCACCCTCTGGTCAGTCAGTCCTTAGTCCTCTTCCTCTTGTCCCGTTGCCCGTCCAAAAGCACCCATCCCCTCAGGCGTGACTATCTGGCGCAAACGGCTACGCTGGAGCATCGCCGTCCACCTCCTTACGACGAGCCGGTTGCTCTGTTGAGGAGCAACAACAACAATGCCGGTCGAGAGAAAAACTCGTAGAATGCGAATAGGCGATGATAGACCCCCCGCGACCTCCTCCACTTGATGCCCATTTTTGCCAGCAATACATTCATTCATTCCTTTGCAGAGCCTTAACATGCTAATACCACCAATAGGTTCCTTTTTCTGCCCATTTGCATAAAAAAGTTGAAAAATCTTGAATCAGTGCATTTGCTGGTCGATTGGCCACCATTCCTCCCGATTGATCATGATCATATGACACACTTTCATTCATAAATTTCTTTCCTTTTTTTGTTTCATTCAGACAAACGCAACTTCAGCCCCTAACAAGGACAACTTCTCGCTCACAACCACTTTGGGTCATTACAATGCTGAAGTGACGACAACTTGGAGTGAGTTGGGGTGGTGCTGCGATGGGCAATATAAAGTGGTACATTTGTTGTTGACGGGGCATAAACAGGGGCTTTACACTTTTTGGTCCGAAAGTCCGACCATCCCCAGCAAGGACGAGCATGATTCGCTCCCGAAATTGAGGCCAATTCCCGCATTAAATGTCAATAATCCGTCCGCTGCTGGGAGGGGGAGGACGACTCAATCTCCACAAAAGGGGACAGTTTTGTACGATTTTGGAAAAAGGGAGAAGGAATGATGGTTGAGTGAGGAGCAGTGAGTGGGTGAAAAAAAGATGCAAATTAGGGAGGGGGGTCAAAAAGGATGTATGGAGTGGGAGGTTGGGAGGAGACAGTGGCTGCTGATTTCTTGATTTCATCCATCCATGCAGCTCATCATCTGCGCAATGTCCACCTCCTTTCCTCCCGTGAAGGTGAGCGTGAAGGGTGTGGACTGTCTCAAGGACACTCACACTCATTGCCTTCCTGTTCATCTACCACCACCATCTTCCCTCTCCCCC